>LGRX02035773.1:0-40608 GCA_001247695.2 Cymbomonas tetramitiformis
CCCGAGAACAATATGCCCCCCATAGGAAACCCTCCGTGCACCTGTGCGTTAACCGGTGTGGCTCGTAACATTACCGGATAGGAATTCTCTATACGAGCTCGCACATACGCAAGAACCCCAAGACCCCTAGAGACAATAATGATGAGGTAGACCATTCATAGGAGGCAGACGCTTGCATATAATAAGCTGGACACTAGCCTTGCAAAAGGTCACCATCCGGTAGGCAAATGCATGTATGTGTAGGTGAACACGAAACGAAAACACTTCAAACGACGAGAAGCATACCACGCTGGCGACGGTATGTCCCCAGCGTGACCTCCGGCTTATATGAAGATCACCCTCTAAAAAAACAGGGACAAGAGCTCAAGAGGCTTGCATAACCGCCGCATCGTTGCGCGACCGGCCCGTTGGCGATCAGCGCACGCGCTACACGGTCCGCAGAGGCTTCAACACATGTAAAAAAATGCAACCCGGTGAACACGAAAAATGAAAGACTTCAAACGACGAGAAGCATACCACGCTGGCGACGGTATGTCCCCAGCGTGACCTCCGGCTTATAAGAAGAACACCCTTAAAAAAACAGGGACAAGAGGCTTGCATAACCGCCGCATCGTTGCGCGACCGGCCCGTTGGCGATCAGCGCACGCGCTACACGGTCCGCAGAGGCTTCAACACATTAAAAAAACGAAACCCGGTGAACACGAAAATGAAACACTTCAACCAACCGGAAGCAGGCCAAGCCGGCGACGGTATGTCCCCCAGCGTGACCTCCGGTAGGCAAATGCATGTGTGTGTCTAGCGCGTTATGCGTGATGCGATAGGAATACATACATGGACCGATTTGTTTACGGCAATGTCGGCGCTATATTTACATGTATACATTTGTCAAGTTCACATGTCGGCCCTATTGGAAATCACCCAGCCAGCTCAATGCGAGGCGGAAAGCCTTTGTCACCGACGGTCTGGATCCTAGTGTTGTCAAACGTGCGCAGCAGATTCGCGGCTGTCGGACGCTTGGCCATGTCTACGCTGAAGCATTCCTTCAGGCGCTGCATGAGTGCATGCTTCATGAATCCATTCTGCGGTTTCGCTTGACTTAGGATATAGTCCCATTGGTGACGTTCGCCACCAGCCTGCGGGTGCTGGAAGAGCTGGACCAGGAGTCCACCCACAGACCACATGTCTCCTGGCCTGCTTGGGCCGTGATCCCGGTGCTCAGGAGCAAGATAACGGCGGTCCTCTCGACCGAGAGGACGCTCGTCATGCGCAGACTTCAGGTTTTCTCGATCGACGCAGCCAACTCCGAAGTCGATGACTCGCAGCGTGATGGGATATGGTGATTGCAGGGCTTCGGCAACGACCACATTGTTACCCTTGACGTCGCCGTGCACGATACCCTTGGAGTGCAACTGCTCAAACGCCTTCAGCACCTCCTTGGCAAGTAGCAGCTTGACCTCCAAGGATAGGTCACCCTCAGGCGGATCCCGCATGAATTCCCATAGCGTCCGGCCGCGATCGGGCATGACGAGCATCGGAACTGGCCCGACCCGCAGCGCTAGCCGAGTTTTGGTCTCCACACCCCACCGTGTACAGGGCACGACGTAAGTGGGTGCTGCTTCCGACGCCAGTTTTGTCATGACTAGCTCCTGCGCACACCGCTTGAACTCCTTGGGCGGCTGGGTGGGCGCTGCCTTCCTTTGGAGGTTTCCGTTGGTCTTGGGGTGCGGCTGTAGCTCCGAGGTTTTGCAAAACCTTTTGACCACGACCAGGTCCGTGCGGTCCAGTGTGCAACCTCGTGTGACGGCGCCGTACGCGCCACTCACCGGTTCGGCATTTTGAGGCTCGATGATATTCTTCGGATCCACATTGGAACACCCCGCGCGCGTGGCGACGGCACGTAAAAACGGAATGCCGTCGAACAAGGTGCGAATTTGTTCTTCCAGAAACTCCTGGAGACCCTCGTCATAATCCCGGTTGTCCGCAGTAGTGATTCCTTGCTGCTGGCGCCGAAGGAAACGATTTCTGCGCCGTTTGAATTTTTTCCCCGCTAGGAAACAAACCGCAAACCCAGGGTTGTTGGTTAACCTGGATCAGTGTACTGTGTGTATATACGGTGTGGGATATTGCGGCCACCCGATGCACACACGGCGGCAAACGGTGGCGCAAACCGAAACATGTTGGACAACGAAAAGAACCGGAACGATGGGAGCGATATGCCCCCTAAGCTAGCATGCCTGCCTAGGACTGGTCCGCTGTGTCACAGGTTAGGTGTCGGTTGCGGACACCATGGTATCAGCAACATCGGAGAGGTACGCTAGGCAAAACGGACGCACACCGCGGCCACCTTCCGCGCCCGGCCCGTTGGCGGGCCACCGACGAGGTACGAGTACGGCACGGCCACGGTTCAACTTAGAGCGGCGGGCCGCAACCGGACATCTTTGGACACACCCCGAACCGGACAGGAGGACTCCGGGGGACGATATGGACGAGGCACGCTCGCGCGAGGAAATATCTCGCAGCTTGCCGTGAGGTGAAACGCTTAAATTCCGCGGGTCCGTTGCGCGCACGGCCCGTGGGCGTGCAGCGCACGAGCAACACGGTACACGTCACGGGCGTGAGGTGAAACGCTAAAACGCCGCGGCTACGAGGCGCGCACGGCCCGTTGGCGAGCAGCGCACGAGCAACACGGCACGCGTCACAGGCAGCCGGTGGTGGAAGCCAAAATAAGAACCGGGGGTCGGCCTGCAAGATGGATGACCGCATACTCGTTCGTTGGGAATGAAGTGTGTATATTTAGGGGGGGGGCGGGGAAAACGCAGCAGGAAGCGGGAATGGCGGGTGCAATGCGTACCTTGCTGCCAGCCGCAGCCGCCGCGTCTTCAGCAGCGGGGGGGGCGGAGGCACCCCCTCCAGCTTCGGCTACGGTCGCTGATGGAGCTTCCTAAGTAGGACGCAACAAACAACCGGACGCACTTCATCATCCAGAAGACGACCGCTGGCGACGGTATGTCCCCAGCGTGACCTCCGGCTTATATGAAGATCACCCTTAAAAAAAACAGGGACAAGAGGCTTGCATAACCCGCCGCATCGTTGCGCGACCGGCCCGTTGGCGATCAGCGCACGTGCTACACGGTCCGCAGAGGCTTCAACACATGTAAAAAAAATGAAACCCGGTGAACACGAAAATGAAACACTTCAACCAACCAGAAGCAGGCCACGCTGGCGACGGTATGTCCCCAGCGTGACCTCCGGCTTATATGAAGAACACCCTTAAAAAAACAGGGACAAGAGGCTTGCATAACCGCCGCATCGTTGCGCGACCGGCCCGTTGGCGATCAGCGCACGAGCTACACGGTCCGCAGAGGCTTCAACGAACACATTAAAAAAATGAAACCCGATGAACACGAAAATAAAACACTTCAACCAATCAGAAGCAGGCCACGCTGGCGACGGTATGTCCCCAGCGTGACCTCCGGCTTATATGAAGAACACCCTTAAAAAAACAGGGACAAGAGGCTTGCATAACCTCCGCATCGTTGCGCGACCGGCCCGTTGGCGATCAGCGCACGCGCTACACGGTCCGCAGAGGCTTCAACACAGTAAAAAAATGAAACCCGGTAAACACGAAAATGAAACACTTCAACCAACCAGAAGCAGGCCACGCTGGCGACGGTATGTCCCCAGCGTGACCTCCGGCTTA
The DNA here is from genome assembly GCA_001247695.2 of Cymbomonas tetramitiformis. Classification (NCBI taxonomy): domain Eukaryota; kingdom Viridiplantae; phylum Chlorophyta; class Pyramimonadophyceae; order Pyramimonadales; family Pyramimonadaceae; genus Cymbomonas; species Cymbomonas tetramitiformis. The sequence goes on from LGRX02035773.1 coordinate 3,701, forward strand.
TATGAAGAACACCCTTTAAAAAACAGGGACAAGAGGCTTGCATAACCGCCGCATCGTTGCGCGACCGGCCCGTTGGCGATCAGCGCACGCGCCACACGGTCCGCAGAGGCTTCAACACAGTAAAAAAATGAAACCCGGTGAACACGAAACGAAAACACTTCAACCAACCGGAAGCAGGCCAAGTTGGCGACGGTATGTCCCCAGCGTGACCTCCGGCTTTTACGAAGAACACCCTTGAAAAAACAGGGACAAGAGGCTTGCATAACCGCCGCATCGTTGCGCGACCGGCCCGTTGGCGATCAGCGCACGCGCCACACGGTCCGCAGAGGCTTCAACACAGTAAAAAAATGAAACCCGGTGAACACGAAAATGAAACACTTCAACCAACCAGAAGCAGGCCACGCTGGCGACGGTATGTCCCCAGCGTGACCTCCGGCTTATACGAAGAACACCCTTAAAAAAACATTGACAAGAGGCTTGCATAACCGCCGCATCGTTGCGCGACCGGCCCGTTGGCGATCAGCGCACGCGCTACACGGTCCGCAGAGGCTTCAACACAGTAAAAAGCTGTAACCCGGTGAACACGAAAATGAAACACTTCAACCAACCAGAAGCAGGCCACCCTGGCGACGGTATGTCCCCAGCGTGACCTCCGGCTTATATAAAACGCTCGCAACAAGCTAAAAATGCACAAATGCTCCGATGTCGGCGTTTACCTTAGCGGGCCCAAGTGACCCCGCGCCCCGATGTGCGCCACCGGGAGCCTGAACATCGCCCGCATCAGTTTACTCACACTTAAAATAAACGAAGATTCTGTTCCACAATCTGCACTTACCGCGTTATTAGCAGTTCGCGGTTGCTTTCCAGCAGTCGCCAAGTTTGCGCTCCCCTGGTCATCCATCTGTTATGAACGAACACCACGCATCCCCACCCTTTGGTTTGCAGTCTATAAACGTGTGGATAAAAATATACGTAACAGCGATTTAGCACCTTACAAATTTTACAGACTCGGGTTTCTCTCGTAACAAATATATTATATATGCTGGTCTGCTCGGGCAGAACGTCAGCTCAGAAATGATTTCGCAAGCTACCTACGTCCAACTATCGTTCCATCCTACGTACGTAGCTAGATAGGTCTTAATAAGGTCTTCATGCGTTTGGTGTTCGCGGATGCACCTATATCTACCGTAGATGATCCTGTCGATCGTCGATGGGCATGGGCGTTGTCAGAGGCGACTGCATTTTGAAATGATTATCTCGCCAGGACACCCACATCACGGTGGCTGCGCTGGGTATTAACACTTTTCAAATGCATCGGCGAAACAGGCGTGTGTTCTGGCTCCAATATAATTCGCAGCAGCGTGATTATACCGCGATTAACAGATGCAGCCTTCCGTTAACACTCCTGAACTGTCCCATTAACACTCCCTCGCCACTCCCTCGCCAACGTTTAACACTTTCTTCACACCTCATTAACACTTTTCCGCCTATAATATAGCCCATTATGAAATTTTTCGCGTATTAACACTTGATTAACACCCAGTTTCCACATTAACACTATTTAACACTCGATTAACATTTTTTAACACATCATTAACAGTTTTTAACAGAAATCCTTCCTAGTGTGATGCTTTTCAAGATGCTTTTCGACATTAACATCCAGAGTGGCAAGCTGTTCACTCGACATCAAGAGATACCCGTGGTCATGGTGGGTCGGGTGCGAATCCAGCACGAACTCATATGTGCCAGTGCCATGCCGCTCTCCGCCCTCGGCCTCAACCTCCAACTCATGAAGAGCAGCCACCGCAACTCGCCACCGCTCCTGATCACATTCTTCACTAGGGAGAATGTCCAAGATACTCTTCCCGACGTCAATCCTCAGCTGTTTGCCAGGTACAAAGTCACCGATTACGATGACTTGCCCATAGCTGTGGTAATCGCACTTGGAGATGTCCTTCTTCAAGGCAGTCATTCCTTTCACCGCTTTGCCGCCAGGCAAGCGACGGAATTGGTGCACCAAAGAAATGGTCTGCAAAAGAAAATTACGCAATACAAGTTCAGAATCCCATATTAAGATACTGAAAATCAATAAAACGGTATGCATAAAATGAGACAACAATAATATGTACAAGCAACAAAAACAGCACAAGGAGCGGTAAGAGCAGGTGCGTACACTCGATCCTAACGCAACCTCCAGTTTTGTAGCTTGCAACCGGGCACCATGCTCGGATACAACGCTGGGTAAAGGGATGCTTGTGGGTCGAGTGGTGGCGGTCCTCCCAGTGCGGGCAGGCGCGGTGAAAGCTGCCACCACCTGATCTGGATCCTGCAAGTGGATGGTGAGGTCATGCATAACAGGGGGATCGGAGGTCTCTGAAAGAGGGGGATCGGAGGTCTCTGAAAGTAGAGGGGGATCGGAGGTCTCTGAAAGAGGGAGGTCGGAAGGGGGAATGAGGGTCTGCTCAGTGGGGGGTTCGGAGGTCTCCTCAGCTCCATATATAGCAGCCCTCACGGCTTCCAAGTGCCCGTCCAGACGGCTTTTGTTCCGCGCAATGTTTTGTTCACGTTGAAGCTCGTACTCATTCAATACAGGCTCTACTGGCGCTGCAGGACGCCGAGAAGCACGGACGGCGCGGGCACCAGGTTGGACGGCCGGGTTGCTTGCTGCCAGTGGGATTGCTCTCGCTGGCACCAGGTGTGACGGCCGGGTTGCTGTCAGTGAAATCGCTAGCGGGAACGAGAACTTGACGCCCAACACCGTGGCGTCGGACGTCGGACCGTGAAGTCGGACCGGCACGAGGTTCGACTGCAGGTTGGACGGCTGCAACTGCATCGCTCTCGTGATCATCTCCTGCTTCTCCCGTCAAATCCATAGGCACAGTGTCGAAGTTGAAGGGAACTATTTCGGGGATTGGCTGCACAGACCACACAGCTTGTCACGCGGATATGGCGAGAATGTTGGTAGAACAAAAAGATATATGATATATGATATATTCAGCAATGATTTTCCTTAGTTCGCCATCTTGGGTTGTTGTTCTAAGACTATACAAACTATTATTATGTCCTGAGCATTCAAGTTGGATGTGTTCGAAGGTGCATTTTGTATTCTGTTGGCAGTAGGGGCAGTTTTCAGTTTCGATTTTCCCCAGTTTAAATAAACGTGCCGGAGAGGCTTGGAGACCTAGGAGTTCTCTGCTTCTAGAAGCGGTGAAAGCTTTAGGTGTTATTTTGGAAATATCTTTAGTGCGGGTGGTGTTATTCTCGTTGAGCATCCTCAAGTACTTCCCTTGAGACTGTAGAGTTCTCCAATTATGATAGTGTGAGAGACGTTGAATTCTTCTAATGTGACTGCGGATATCACCTAAAATAGGGACCTCAAAAAAGAATAACGAGAAGGGCAGTTCCTCGGCAGGGTCGTAGCGGGAGATGTCTAAACAACCCCCTCTGAATGAGGCTCTTTTGGCAGTACGGTCCACTCTGTCATGGACTTTGTCATTATTGTGACCCCTGATCCATTTAAGGATGATTTTACTGTGGTCTCCTTCACTGTAGAAGCCAAGTTCTTCTAACAGTAGGCGAACAGCCTGCACATCTCTGCGATTAGCTTCACGTAATTTGTCCCGGGCACTCATGGATCTGCCATCCTTTGTTACAGCAGATATTGCGGCCATGGAGTCAATGGCATGTGCCATTGGAGTCATGGATTTGAGGAGTTTCTCTTTTTGTTCTGTGAGTAAGAATCGCAGTCCCGCAATTTCAGCAGATGTGCTACTAGGGTTTTGGATATCTTCCTTGATAAGAAGCCCCGGTGCGGCGAAAGTTCTTGAGGGGGGGATATTCATCTTCCGAACAAGTGGCATTCCGTTGTCAAAGTTTTTTATGGCATATGCTGCACCACCGCATGCTGATTTTTTACCAGCAAATAGGGAACCATCGCGTGCCATATCATAATCCTCCATTTGTTTGCTCTTTTCGGCGAAGGGGGTAGATTCTTCTTCTGAGTCGCTAGGGCAGCTGTATTCACTTTCTTCTTCCGCAGTTTTGTTTTTCATTCTGGCAATAATTGTGAGATGTAATAAACCGTATTATATCGGGGTGGTCACTGAATAGTTCTCATACAAGTGTAAACTGATTATAAAGATAAACGAATATAAGGCGGTCTGTGACCTAGGTATCTGTCACCTAGTACTGTACGAGTACTGGTACAGCTATCGGGAGTCAGAGTAAGTTATGACCTACGGGTCACTGAATCCAGCACACCACCCTGTGACTGTACATAGTGCTGTTACAGGTGGCAGAGAGCGGAGCACAGACAAAGCAAATTGTTCCGAAACAACAAACAGCTAGGAGCTGGAAACTGCTAGAGGGAGGCCTGTGCTTTAGCCAGGGCGGTCCCTTCCTAAAACTGCTGCTAGGATACTGCTTCAAGCTAAGTTCCTACAGCTCAATCTTGCGGATACTCAGCCACTTTCAAAGTGGTCTACAAAGTTGCAGAGTTCACCAGAGTTGAAGAAGTTGTCAGTGTCAAAGATGTTCAACCAGAACCAGAGCCCAGAAGTCATAATCCAGAACCAGAGTCCAGAAGCCAGAGTCCAGAACCAGAAGCCAGAACCATAATCCAGAAGCCAAGACCAGAAGCCAGAGGCAGGAAAAGATTCGTAGAGCAAAATCAGGAATTCCGAAAATTGAAAATCAGAATTCAAACCTGCCGAAACCAAAGAAGGAAAAGGAATGCTGAAAGCAAAATAGTACGGCAAGTCAGACAGACTGTTGGCAGTCACCCCAATGGGATGTACCGCTGCGGTGAATTCAGGGGCTCGATCGAGCACCGCCGAACCCTGAACCGCTGACACACATGCAAGACACATGAGTGCGGGCAGGGCTAGAGATGCAAAAGAGAATACTCTCGGCAATGTTGCCACACCGACACGTGATCGTGCAGCCGGTGGGGCCGAGGGAATCCCGTCTCCGGAAAAGGAATAACCGTCGGAGTCGTCGTCATCGTCGATCACGGAAAGCTCTCCCGTGTGAATCGGCTCGTGATCCGAGTCAATCGAGCACAATTTAAGGGAGGTGCCAGGGCATGTTGGCATTAACCGGTCCATAAAGGACACTCGCAGCGGCTCCTCGAAAGGGGACCCGAAAGAAGCAGGGTCCGATGCCGAAACCGGGTGGAGCCCAGCGTCGATCTCGTGATTGACAGGTGGTGGCGCATCGCACACCACCTGCGGCATAGACAAAGTGCCGATGTGTAGCGGTGGTTGCTTACCAGCGGCGGTAGCACCACCGACCTGTGCAGCCGTAGCCGCAGACCGCAGGGACGCAAGGACGCCCCGTGCATCCGAGAGCACACCCTCCATGCCGTCGCCCGAAGCACCATGACCCAAGCCCGCATAGTGGGCACGTAACCCCACGTCGTGCCGTACCGGGTAGGTGAAGGGTTCAGGATCGGTACGCACCAGTGGCTGGTCGTGCTCGTGGCACAAGTCAGCGAAGTCTTCGTCGTTCTCGTTGTCGAAGGCGGTCTGGAAGGCCGAAACCACCTCGTCCAAGTCCATGGCGGCATCCCGCAGGTCAACATCGCACGAACCACACACCTCAGGGCAACGTGCAGTGTCGTGAAAGTGTCCAGGGCAGAGCGGGCACTCCTGTACGAAGGCTGAGGACGCGGAGTGAAACGAAATGCTCCTAGCACCTTGCGCCCTAATACCTTGAGGCCAATTCCCGCCCTTCGGTAGTGGGGACGCTCCGAAGCGGTGCTTCCATCCCACGTGACGATTACGTCCGTGAAACTTACCGTCGGCCCGACGGTTGCGCTCGTCACGCCACTTGGACGGTGGAAACCTTACACCACCGCCCCCATGCGGACGGTGAGAATCATTTCGCGGCGGCGGTGTGTCTTGTGCAACTTCGCGCTCGCCATGACGGAGGGAGGCAAGCAGAGCAGAGGCCTCACCAATGATCCGAGCGAACTCCTCGAGGAAGCCCGAGACGTCGCTCGGCTCCCCACCTGCGTAAGCCAATCCGAGAGGCGTGTGCGTCGGGATAGGCGCGGCTGCCTTGGGGCGGGTGGGAGGGCCACTAGGGTTTGCACACCACCACACTTCTAGAATGTGAGTGTAAACCTCCTCGATGCTCACCTTCGCCAACTCGGTGTCCAGGCGAAGCGGGGTAATCACCTCCTTGTAAAAGTCGGTGTCCAGCGCTGCCAGGAGCTGCCTCTTGGCTGCTTCGTCGTCCAGGGGACCCGCTCCGCTAGCCGCGATAGCCTTAAGACACTCGTCAAATTGGGCCACTAAAGGCTCTGGGTCAACAGAGGACCCAAAAGAAATGCCTAAGAGCTCCTCGTGATGGCGGAGCGGCCGATGCCCAGGCGGCAGCAGCCGCTTGGTCACCTCAAGGAGGGCACGCTTACCGTCTCGCGGAGAGATCCGAGCCGAAGCGTCAACCCACCTGCGAGCTGGAGAGTGGGGCGTTGTCAAAGAGACCAACGCACGAAGTAAAATGTCGTTGAAGATCGGGTGAACCTCCTTGGTGACGTCCACGAGGTCAAAGATGTCCTCGTCGGCGTTGTCCTTGTTGACAAATGATGCCTCCAAGGCAGTAACCAAGGAATCCCAAAGAAGTTGGCGATGAGGTTCACTTCCGGAAAATGAGGACGCCTTAGTACCTAAGGTGTCCTTTGCAACACGCTTCACGACGTCAATGTCCCAAGATGACTGCAACACGGCATTGCCGCGTGTCTTGTCAGCAGCAGCGAGCGCGACACTCGCTGACTGCGGGGTGCTCTTGTAGCGAGCACCCACGTTTCTAGCAAAAATAGAGTCAAGGCGCATTCTAGCGCCCATGGCCGGTGTACCAACAGAGGATGCAGTCATCAGAATAAATTCCTATAGGAGGGGGGTTGGAGAAAAGGCGAGGTGCAAATTGTAAGGTGGCGGGCGACCGTAATGCAGTTGTGGAGTAAGGAGAAGATGGGGTCGAACGAAATCAACGAAGTCGAATACGCGACGGCCAAGGAGATGTTGACAGGGGTGATCAAGCCAAGTCTAAAACAAAATCCAACGCGGACACTCGTAGAAGTTGCCGAAAGTCCCAACTCGAAATCTCACCGCAACATGGTGCAAACCGCACGCCCTAAAGTGGCCAATTCAACACCTCGCGAGGCCCCAACGCCCCGCCAAGCGGAAAAGCTTAGCCAAGCATGGCAAAGTTAGCAGTGATAAAAGCGGGGTAATACCCCATAACCTGTGAGATATAATAAACCGTATTATATCGGGGTGGTCACTGAATAGTTCTCATACAAGTGTAAACTGATTATAAAGATAAACGAATATAAGGCGGTCTGTGACCTAGGTATCTGTCACCTAGTACTGTACGAGTACTGGTACAACTATCGGGAGTCAGATAAGTTATGACCTACGGGTCACTGAATCCAGCAATAATGGTCTCATACTGTCTGTCTGAGATGCAATCATAGTGTGAGTTAATATCACTGACTTTAGCAAGAACAGAAGAGGGCGGGTCCATATGGTCATTATACTCGAAAATGGAACCTGCTGGAATTAGGATGCAGCCATCATTGGTGATGCGAAATCGTATTGAAGACTGCTGGTTCCTTCGATTCTGACAAAGACATTAGGGTTTTTGGCATCGTTACTGTATTCTGTATATTGTATTGACATGGCCTCTAAGTCAATATTGGTAATGTGAATAAGAGAGATGGAATCTCGGTCACCATTTCCTTTCCAATGAAACTCACCCGTGTCCGGGGGTACTATGTTGTCTCTATAAAATCTCAAACGTCTTCCTCAACGTCTCTAAAAACCCCCTTAATTCTTCGACTTCCCTCCCCACCGCCCAGATTCAGCCACCCCTCCGCACTCACCCGGCCATGGCTGCTTCTCCATCTTCTAGAGTTTTTTATTGCCTAGCACTTAGCTTTTTCTCTAGATGTCAACCTGCTGAAAAGTGGGCCGAGCCCCTTTGTGGGCGCGCTATAGCAGAGGGAGTAGCCCCCGGTGTTTTCACTAGCCTGCTTTGCAGGGATACCGCACTCTCAGGACTTTGTCCCCTTTGCTAGCGTAAATGTATTATTATTATTATCTTTTACAGACACATATCACCCGTTACAACCTCATATTTTTGCTAGCGATAGTTATGAAACACGGATATACGAGAATATTATACCATGTGTTTCAAACTATCTATTACTAAGTTCTTCCGATTGGTGGGGCGTTGGGGCGGCCGGGTGACGTAATGGGCTGTTGAGCGTGACGGCGGTTTCGGACTCGGCGTACATGGATTTTTGAGCTGGGAACATTTACGTCGTCTAAAGTATTGTCTGCGTTGATGTTTGTTTTGGACTTGGACTGATCACCCGCTCTGTCGACTTCATCTTGGCCGCCGCATTGGATTCGACTTGCTTTCTTTCGTTCGTCCCCCTTCGCATTTCCGTCACGCAGCAGTACGACAACGTCGTCCGCAATTTTTACATCATCACCCCATGCCCACCCTACCCGCCCCACCCCCACCCCCGTGGGACTCCCATACTTAAAGGAAAAGTTGACCACTTGAAAATTTCGACCATCCCCCTCTTCAATCTTGACGGTCCAAAGTGAAAGTGACGCAGACGCAGGAACGTCCGTTATACGCCGTAAAATACGGCCTTACGCCCCTTGTCATGATGATCATTTATCACGATGCATGCGGCTAAAACACCTGGCCAGCAATCCAATGCGACGCTATAAACTTAGCACTATGCGAATGCTAGGCTAATGATGTTGAGTTGGCGAGCTAACACTGGCTCATGAACAATGTTGGATATCGAGTTCATTAAACCGATTGGACCGTCAGATGATTTACAGCGGTATCCGATCTCCCCCCTCGCACCTTCTCCTTGCTCCTCGGTCGAGCCACTTGGCTCATGACATGTCATGACATGGCATTGTCTTGGAGGCCTCGATGCTTTTTATCGCTCCGTCCCGAGTGAGCCCAGTCGAGTGTGCACTTTGCAGTGACTGGCTGACTGCTGACGATTTATACAGTGTCGATTATATTTGGCTACGATTTCGGATTTCCTTATCCGAATCCTGTATCCCTATGGGACTGGCTATGGCTCTGCAACGGCCAGTATGGGTTATCGCTATCGGCTTATCGCTTTATATCGGAAATCGGACGAAAGCTAACGATCGAGCTCATCCGAAAAGTCTAAAGTGATCAAATACACCATCATGCGAACATGCGATGAGAATCACCAATCACGTGTTTAGAGACTCCAGTATTACTATTACTATTATTAGTATTACTATTACTGCCAGCGCCATCGCCAGTCCGCCAGCGCCACCGCAGACCGCACCGGGAGTGACATGACAGCTGACAGGACATTACATGATTTGATAGTCCAGTCCCTCCGGGACGTTCATTTGTGGAGAGTCAGAGAGAGAGAGAGTCGAGAGTGCAGAATCGCGATGGATGTGATTGGTGAAGTTAATTAGTTATATAAACCGACGACTATAAGTCTATAACCGACCGCTATTTTCGTGGTTTCGAGTTTCGCTCTCTCATAGGATCAAGGATGGTGAAATTTATAGTGATAGTGCATAGTCGATACTCAATAGTGATAGACATAGTGGATACAGTAGTCTCTTATAAATAAGTCTCAGTCTACGTGAATCGGTGTGCTGTGAGAACTGAGTCGTGAGTGTGTGCTGTGAATCCTGTCGCGCTGTGATGTGACGTGATGAGAGACGCAGCGCAGCGCAGCGCAGTCAAGTGTCACGTCAGTAGTCTAGTGACACACACACAGTATCCAGTATGAGTATCGAGACTCGAGTATGAGTAACGTAATCGAGTATGCAGCATCGAGCATGGTGGGATCTGGATCGTGGGTGGAGGAAACCCGACCGCGAGCGAAGCAAACTCATCTGAGCTGTGCGTGATGTCTGATGTGGAACTAGAGGAAGAGCTGTCCGTGCAACTGCAACTGGATCCCTTCACGAAAAAAGTCGAACCTTGTTTGGGGCTCATACAGGTGAGGCTTCGTCACCGCGAGCGTCTTCAGACACTGTCGTGAAATCTCCCACAGCTTGTGACAACAATAATCTGAAGCGATGGCGACCCGTTTGTGCTCGGCTGGCGCTCGGCACATCGGTGCCGCGAGCTTACGCATCTCTTCCATGATTCAACCCACGGCACTCTCTTCCAGCTCCATGCCAATAGCTGCGGGGGCAACAGCGCCATTGTACTTTTTGAGGAGGCTTCTGAGCACCCTTCCTCCTCACCAGGTACGCGAGTGATTTCTAAAACGCTGTTTGTGTGCTGTGCTGGATGCCACTGCCAGTACCTCAGCTCCCGTCACCTGCCGTTCCTTTCTAAGCTGTTGTTGCAGACCGTGATATAAGGCAACACTGCGTTGCATCTAAGTTTTATAAACGTATTCTTCAACAAACCAACGCATATCGCACATGAAAACCATCCCAAAGCCACTTTAAAGCGTGCATCACAAGAGCGCCGTGCGTGCATTGAGCGAGTTTGTTTCTCGCGCTTTTCGAATCTGGCTCTTGAGGCACACGCGATATTATGTATCTGTGTTTTTACTTTCATTTCATCTTTACACTGGAGACGGTCGAAGAATCCTGCTCGCGAACGTGCACGGAGTGTTGGTGAGAGTTGGACAGTTAAGGTATCGGGCTGACTTCAGCGTTGTGTGATTGAATATCCGAACTTAAAGAAGTTAGGTATTAAACGTGTCTTCTTTTTGGTACCACTGCTATCAGGAGTTGACAATGCCCGCGCTCTCTCCCACAATGACCCAAGGCAACATCGCTGAGTGGTTGAAGAAAGAAGGAGATGAGGTGAGCACCGTCTTGGCAACCCGACCAAAATATTCACCAGAGTTCACTGTCTGCGACAAGATTCTTAAGGGTTTTCATCGCATCAGGTCTGATCAGTCGCTTTCACCTTGTAGATTGGCTGAGCATTTCAGTTTTAGAACCCAACGCACGGTGCCTTCAGTTCGCTCAAGTGAGGCAGGCGATGAGCCTCCCTGCCCTGTAAGACCTTCTCCTCATATGATCTCAGTTGTGCGGAGGTAGCTTCTAATTCCTGAAGGTTTCTTTTACCTTTGATTTTTGGCTCGGCAAGCCTCGATCTGTGCTGTGATAGGGCTTGGAAAGCCAAATTCTCTTTCGCACCAACAGTCCGGTTTGTTGTGTACCACTTCGGATCAAAAGCAGTTTTCGCAGTGTTTGCAAGAGCCCATATCCCACTTTTTCCTCGGAGTGTGCGGTGGTTAAGTCCTCAGTTCTATGGCCAGTTGGACCCACACTGACTTTTGCCACGGCAAGCGGGTGTCATCTGCCCCAGGCTCTTTCGTAGTCATTGCAGAAGACTCTTCCAAAACACTCTTTGGAAGCTCCTGACCACACTGCCCGGTACAAACGCGTGCAGGTTTCGGCTGGGGACATTCTTGCTGACGTGGAAACGGACAAGGCAACCATGGGCTTTGACTCCCAGGAAGACGGGTGCGCAAGTTGGGAGTCACGTCCGGCCCGTGCGCTCCTTCTGCTGCCGCGTGCTCCCTAATGCTGGAGGCGGGTCCAGTGTGCCACGGGGGCCGTCGGTTACAGCCTGGCGTGCCCAGCTAGACTCGTTGTCAAACCTCTCAAGTGACGTGCAAGTCACAGGTTCTGTTTGCTGAACTCGAGTATGCGGTGCCTGATATGAATAAGGCTTCCATATTGAAGGAAGATGTCTCAAACACTCGTTGGTATGTGCCATCGATCCTGCGATCGCAAGTATATCGACTTTCTGTGAAGGCTCCGGGACTTGTCTTGTTGGCAGATACCTGGCCAAGATTTTGGTTCCAGGCGGTACCAAGGATGTCAGTGTCGGGACCCTATTGGCGATCCTGGTGAACGCCCCTTCCTCCCTCGAGCTGACGACACTTGCCCACGTTTCGTAACGCGCGGTATCCTGGAAAGACATTCTGTCTTGCGAGCGTTCCTCGCGGCATCGCCAAGCACGCTGCCTCGGGGGACGGTTCGCTCTTACGAGATTCTGCGGCCCCACAAAGCTAAGCACAAGCACGGTATGTCGTACAATTCAGAGTTGCATACTGTCTTCAGTCGCACGTGGCGGTGCCGGCGACAAGGCTCGCACCTAGTCTCCACCGGCTCCATATAGGGGAAGTAAAAACCGACCACGGTGTCCGGCGTGGCCTTGCACTGCGAACGGGCATGGGGTGGCCTGATATCACCGCTCAGCACATCCCCTCAACCACGTGCTTCACTCCCTGTCGGCGCCGACTGTGCCCGCGCGCGTTCAGCGAAGCTGGTCCGCCCGAGGCCGAGGCCCTCAGTGAAAGAGAAGCTTCTACAGCCGTCGCACAGTGGCACAAATGCCGGTGGAACACTGCCCAACACTGTGCATCGCACGCAGGCGGCGCCCGCACACGCGCGCGCGCACACACGCGTCGTGTCTCGCCACCACCTCTCCTTTTCCATCGCCGCTTGCACGCGCTGCCTGACTTCGCAGCGTTCCGAGTAGGGAGAGGGAGCGGCTGGCGACAGGTGGAGGAGCAGAAGGATGTGGCCGCGTTCGCCTCCTATGCTGGTGCTGCCCCAGCAGCTGCCAGCGCAGCACCGGCGGCAGCGGAAGAGCCTGCGGCAGTGGCGCCAGTGGGCGCCTCCTCTGACAAAATTGGGCCTGCTGTGCGGCGGCTGCTGCACGAGAGCGGCCTCCAGGCAGGCCAGATCACCGGGACCGGCCTCAAGGGCATGCTCACCAAGGGCGATGTGCTCGCCGCCATTTCTGTGCGTGCTCCACGGACGATCCTCCCCGAACACAGTCCTCTGCATATGGCCCTCCTGTCTTCGAGTGCCCGAGAGTGATAGACTTTGTGCTGGGCAACTTCCCTGCACTTTCCTGTGGGACCCGCCATATGTGTCGTGCCCTCAGAGTGATCTCCGATGCCTCGTTCTCGATGGGCTCGAGGAGTTGGGTTCTTCACTCCGTGGCGCCTGTATGACGCTGGGTTTGCCGCCCACTCCTCGGCGCCTGTGTGATACTGGACTCGCCAGCCTTTTTCACGGCAGCGTGCAAAATTAGCACTGGACCTGTGCGGGCCAGTCGATCAATTGCCACTGCGATCCATGGCTAGATTGGGACTGCGTCTTGAGACCTAAGTAACCTGTCTGAAGATGGCTACTTAAAGTCTCTTAACCAGTTTTCGGTGAATCGGCATATCGCCGAAGTTTTGCTTCTGGATTTTTTTCGTCGCACGCCTCAGATTTTTGTGCGCTTTTTGGTGCCAGGCACACCACAGAATATACACACAAAGCATAATGTCCATGCATGTCTATTGATACGCCAACTTGCATGCCGTAACGTGCTGGTCTTGGCCCGCCTGAGATTCACACCTCCGAGAACAAGAGCTGCTTTTCGCAATGCCCATACCTTCTCATCTGACGGTGCTCCATGCCTTGCGCCTTGGCCGCAGAACATCCCACGCGCGTACTTTCTTGACCCTATTGTCTGGAGAATGCCGGTGCAACGTACAGGGCGGAGTGGCACCTGCTAAGGCTCCGGCACCAGCACCTGCTGCCGCCCCTGCACCTGCTGCCGCCCCTGCGAAGGCCGCGGCGGCCTCGGTGGTCTCCGGAGGGGGGCGCCCCAAGAAAGGTGCGTAGCAGCCCTGCTCTGCTCCTGGTGCATCAGCCCGCAACGGTGACGGGAAACCTATGCTATGTGCTTTCGCTGCAAACGCGAAAAAAAGCTCCCTTCACAGGTGAGGTATGGTCGACAAATGTTTTGGCACGCTTGATGGGATGGATAGGCCTTTAGAAGCTCGTTGCGTCTCTCGGTGCGCTGACGTGCATGCATGGGACAGAGCGTATTGGGTATGGTACTGTGCGTACAAGTGGTGAAATTGGTCAGCACCATGTTTTGATGTTGGACAGCATATGCGAAAGTGGCGCATGCTCGACTTCCACAGGCCTTGCGAGCTATCAATGCCTTGCAAGCAAACAAGGCGTGCACGGGCCAAGCTACCGTGAGACGAAACGGAGTGAGCAAACGGTGAGTGGGAGAGAGAGGCGGCTGCAGAGGCATACACGGACGAGGCCGTGACGCAGATGCGGACGATCATTGCCGCCAGGCTGCTGGAGTCCAAGACCACCACCCCGCACCAGTACTATTCTGCCGAGGTCTGCCTCGACCCCGTGATGGAGATGCGCAAAGAGCTCAAGGCTGCCGGGGTGCGCCCCTCCACCACCTTCCTTCCTCCCAGTGAGAGGCTCCATCGTCGCCCCTCGGCATGCTCCCCGCCCGCCTGTGCCCCTGAGCAAGTGCTCTGCTTCGCACTTCCACATCTGCTGCACGTGACGCTGACTCTGAGTGCAGTGGTTCCTCCCCTGCACCTCCGGAGTGCTAAGCGCTGGCGGGGGCACTTTGCGCTTCTTCCCACGTGCTCCACGAGGATGCCTGCGGGCCGTATGCACACGGCTCTGCGCATCCTCTCGCGCTGACGGTCCCCCGGCGCGCTAGGGCAGTCGATGCGGCAGGCATTCTGCCTGGTGGAGCCTCTGATTGGCCCCCACCGGCGCTGCGGGCGGGTGCAGGTGGGGGTATCCGTGAATGACTGTGTCATCAGGGCGGCGGCGCTGGCGCTCGCAGAGGTCCCTGAGGCGAACTCCTACTACAACGTGGTACGCCTTGCGAGGGCCCCTGAGGGGGGTGAAAAGGGGGGTTGAGGCACTCATGGCTTTTCCCACCAGAACAGTAGAAAGCGTACATGATGAGGCTGACTTGGCAGCGAATGCAAGGAGGTGCAATGCCATCCCGGCACAGCGGAAAGGAGGTGTAATCTAGAGTTGTTGAGGACGACTTTAGCGCCTGCATCCACAAGCAAGTGCTCACGAGCCTTTGGGAAGCCGCACAGTACGGGAAGCTGAGGCAGTGCGCGCTAGGCGCCATGGGAAGCTGAGGCAGTGCGCGCTAGGTGCCATGGGAAGCTGAGGGGGTGCCCTAGGCGCCATGGGAAGCTGAGGGATTGCGTGCTAGGCACCAAAGGTCAGAAGCTGGGGAGGGCATGTGCGGGGAGTGTGGGGATATATGGTGAATGCCATTTCTAACAGGCACAGGGTGAGGTTCTGCCAAATGATGCGGTGGACGTCAGTGTGGCTGTGTCCACAGAAAAGGTACGCTTAGCCACCTATGCAACTTACTCCGCAACCAAGATGCACAGGTCTTCTGCCCTCTCCATTTGACATATCATGAAGTGGATTGAGAAAGTGAGTCGATGATGTGGTTCGTTGAATTCAAGCTGGTGGCTTCATCACAGGGTCTCTTCACACCAATTGTCAAGGGCGCTAACATCAAGGTAGCACCCTAGCACTCAGGCAGCTGATTTCCAGCTTGCAGTGCACGCCTTCGAAGCTGATACACCTGGCAAGCCAGACAGCATATCCTGTCGCAACGCGAATCCTGCAGGCTTTCTCAAGAGGCCTCTCCCACCCTCCCACCCTCCCACCGGCATTGTTGAAGTGCAACGTTTTGGGCAAAGCACCGTCGTGTCATGGCATGCCTCGCTGTTGCTTCCGAGGATACGGCGTGGAGCGAAAAGGCCCGAGTCTGATGAGGGTACTTGCGCTGGGGTCGCTGTCCTTCACAGTCGCTTTCGGAGATTTCTGCTGATGTGAAGGACCTAGCTGGGCGCGCACGCGAGAATAAGCTGAAGCCGGAGGAATTCATGGGAGGCTCATTCTCCATCTCCAACCTCGGCATGTTTCCCGTGGACCAATTCTGTGCCATCATCAATCCTCCTCAGGTGAAAAAAAATCCATTCCCCTCTTGAGCTACCTTTAGTGCTTTGTTTTTAGGCAAGTTAAGCTGTTTTGTACTACTTTTGGGCAGCCTAGCCTTGCTTCTATCTCTGGAGCTGAGGGATAACCTCGAGCTCTACAGCGGAGGTTATCTTATTAGTTTATATTTTATTATCTTATTAGGTTATATACCGGATCAGTTGGTTGTCACCAATTGATCCGGTTTCGTACAACATGAGGTGAAGCAGAGAGCTGTGCAGCATGCACTTTCCTGCAGGCTTGCATCGTTGGCACTGGGACATGGCAGAACCTTTTCGTTCTGAAGTCTCTCCTCGAAGGCATTGCGGCGGTCAAAAGGTGGTGTTGACCTTTCTGCAGGCTTGCATCATGGCGGTGGGACGCGGTGTGAAGAAGGTTGTGCTAAAGAATGGCAAGCCTGCCACCAAGCTGGTGATGAAGGTGTGTTCATGGCATTCATGCACAGCACTCCAGCCTTGCTCGTAGCCTCCGCACATCTTGGCATTGTAGGGCTGGTGGGGAAAGGAGTTCTTGTTGAATGGCGTGATGCATTTCATGATGCATACCTTGCACTCCACAACGAAATTAGCTGCATGGAGCATCTTCACAGGCATTCCAAAACCACATCAAAAGCCTTGCGGCGGGGCGCAATGGAGCTGCTGCAGGTGACATTGTCGGCAGATACCCGTGTGTTCCTTGACGGCGGCGGTGTTGAAGAGGATGATGAGATCGCTGGGGTTGGTGCGAAGTTCCTGGATGCCTTCACAAAGAACATAGAGTCCCCGGCAAAGCTGATGATGGTGTAATGGTGTTGTGGACTCGTGCATCATACATCATTAGGGTATGATATGTAGTCAACGACCACGGACCACTCAGAAACAGACACCTGGATTTAAAAACAGGAGTGCACGAATGAATGCGGCATGTAAATGAGTCGTTTACCTTTGGTAGATTTTGTTAATGTGAACATTATGATGCGGCAAGTCAGCTTGTATGCTTACTGAGCAGTACGGTGCGCCCTAATTGCACACTAATTGTCCGATCGTGCCATCAAAGTAAGTGTGCAAGCATACAATTTTAATATGTGAACGATGCCAAATTTGGATTGAATTGTGGAGCAGAGCTTTTGCATGATAGCAATAGGCTTCGTGAATAGGAGCAATGCTTGAATACGATGTCATGATATCACCAACGATATGCCCAATCTACGTGATGATAATGGCATAATGGTATGGCTGTTATGGTTACTACCGTAATGCGTGGTGGTAAGCCATAGTGAATACTAATAATGGCATGGCTGTGTGAACCTAGCATAGGTAAGGTTCCATATATAACTGGATCACATGTAAAGGTTGCAACATAGCGCAAACTTTGTCTCTACAAGGTGCGTGTGTGGGGTGCCATGTTCCTGCTCTTTCCCCCTAATCTTGCACGCCCCCTTTTCAATGTTTGGGTGTTGGTGGGCCGTCGTTGTTCAGCATGGCGTTCATCACTATGTGTGCGCACGACTATGTGATATTCTGTGCCTGTGCCTTCCCTCGGTTTGTGCGGAGAGCACATAGCGTATCCCCATTTGGTTTCTGCTTCCCTAGTCCATCCATGCTGGCAATATATACGTGCTACATTCACATTTAGTGATCCATCAGGGGGTATGCCGCCAGATACGCGATTTGCATACTACCTCGGCAGTGATTCATACGTACCGGCCATGTTATCATGCAGTGTTTGCGTGTGTGCCGTATATCTTGGCACGGCCCCGCCTTGTGCTGCCACAGCAATAATAATAATAAGGTTTTAATTTTTCCGGGAGCAAATTTTGATTGTTTCCGGAACAATTAACTTTTGATTTTCCCCGTAACAATGAATTTTGGCTACGGACACGCATATTTAGGGTTTAGTGAGAGTTTATGGGGTTTATCCAGTAGCCAGACACCCTAAAAACCTAACACTAAACCCTACATATGCTTTCCCGTAGCCAAAATTCATTGTTACGGGGAAACTCAAAAGTTAATTGTTCCGGAAACAATCAAAATTTGCTCCCAGAATAATATGGTTCCATAATAATAATAGGAATAACTTTGCAGTGCGCGTAGGCAAATGCCATATATGGTGGAATGCGCGTAGGCAAATGATTTTAATGTGGAATGCGCGTAGGCCATATATGGCATTTGCCTACGCGCACTGCAAAGTTAACCCATAATAATAATAATAATGCATTTACGCTGAAAATATATTACCAAGCCATACATGTGCCGTAATCCTGCTAGGCAGGCAGCTGTTAAACAGAAGGGGCTGCTTTCTATATCATAGCGCGCCCCGAAGGGCTCATCCAAATCGTATCAACAAAGTAAACCGCAGCATGATAAAGCTACGCAGAGCGCTAAAAAGGTCATGCTGGCGGAGAAAAAGCTGTGGCCGCGTCGGTGGTGTGGAGTTGAGACTATGGTGGTGAAACGAGGTGGCGGTGGAGGGGCGGGAAGGTGGGGTGGAGGGGGAAGGGGTCCTCCCACTAAGAGGGGGAGCAGGGCCGACGCCCCCAGAAGAAGTCAGAAGTAGGCGTTACTGATTCAAAACGTGTCGTGCAGGAAATCATTCGCTTGCTGGACTGCTTCATCTTCTGTCACATCTGCGATCATGGTTAAGGGGGCATACGTAGGGTCAGTGATCACTGTTCTGGAGTCACTGTTCAGAAAAGCGTCACGCCTGATTCAAAAAGATATTTTATTCTCTTCACATCATTCCTACGGTGCGTCGCGCTTTACCCGGCTACTAGCCGGGTAGTACCGTGGTGTGCGCATGGTCCGATCATGGTGCGACGATGCTCGTCGCAGCGTACAAACGCTGAAAGTATCATGGTAGTATCATGGTACATGGGGGCTCGGTTGCCACTATGTTGCAGGGTCCGTGCATGCCACGTTGGCTGGTTGCACCAGCGTTTACACCACGCCAGTTGGGGCGTCGTACCATACTCTTCGGGTCATGTGTCACTTTCGACCAATGATCGCACATATAATTGTCATTCGGAAATCGTGACACACGGTGTCAGTGACTATCATTATTATCTAGAGGTAGATGGCCGTCAATCGGAACTGTCCGTGGATCGGAACCGGCAGTGTTACGGCCAGTGTTAAGCACCCAGGATAGTGGTTTTAAGAGCATATAAATTCCAGAAAACGCAAAATTGTGATGGGATATATTCATATTTTTGCATTAATATGTACATATATGATTTCCTCTTGAGATTACGAACATGTGGATACCCTATTTATTTATGTTTCATAATATATCGCGGCCGTCGTGGCAATAGCAAACACATCGTATCCATCGTGAAAACGAAGACAAAACAGTGTTAAGCGACTTTCAGAGGAAACATCAGGAAAAAACTTGTTAACAGTGGTGCTTAACAGTGGCGGTTCCGATTCATGGACAACCCCTAGGTACCTTATGCAATGAAATGGGACGAATTTTGACCCCTGTGCAATTTGTGCCAAATGCTTAGAAATGCTTTTTGGGACATAATGGCTTTTAAAGTGTCACTTTGTCGGGTTATCTTTTGTCACAACTCGAGTTATGGAGCACTTATATGCATGCACCGATGTAGGAAAGTACAGAAATTTCAGCTTCTATTTATTTGTTATGCAAAATGTACTGGAATATCCCGGTTCAAGATATCAGACAGTCAGTGAACCAATATAGATAAACTCGTATAAGAAATAAACCCTAAGCTAGATATACCCGGAACGGTCACGGAGTCGGAACGGTCTCGAGTCTAGCTACCTGTGACACTCGGTGTGTCACAGCACAGGCTTACGGATCAGTCACGGTCCAGTGTTGGCTACCTAGGAATCTGTCATAGGGGCCTGCACCGGGACTCCCGGTCAGGGCTGCCTATACAGATTTCAGCACACCACCCCAGCACTGTGGGTGGTGACTGACAAGTAAGTCAGAGAAGTTAAGATAAGTTAGGGTAGGAGCTAGGGTGACAAACCTAACTGCTAATCCAACTGTGCTATTCTGATACACAAATTGAAACCCTCTAGCTAGCACAAGTGCAGAAACCTACGTGTAAGGAGCTCCCGCTAAACAACTGAAAGGCACTGTGTAAGCAAACTAGATTGAAGATTGTAGATGTCAAAGCAAAGCATAAACCAAATTGAAGACCACGTTGAGGTCAAAGTACATCTCAGCACACCACCAGAGTGGTGTACTGCCAGAGCCAGAAGGAAAACTACTCGGGGTCAAAGTTCAGAGGGGCACCGTCACCACAATGTACACGGTGGTAGCTTGCAGCACTGCTCTCCAGTGGGTCAAGCGGCCGGTGAACCACCGTCGCAGCACCCAGGGAGTGCAGTACTGCATCCAGAGTGACGGGGTCCAGCTCGGATATACCAGGGTAGATGCACAAATCCCCCTTGCACAGCACAGGCCGCGGTGCAGCCCGACCCGATACCCGCACAGAGCCGATGTCATTGGCCGCCGTGTAGGCGGCAGCTCCCACACCCATGATCGAGATGAAAAGGATAAGGGAGAGAAGGTAATGAAACCCCCACGGGCCCGCGTGTGCGGGGAAGCCCCATGGCGGCTCGCCACATCCGTAGGTGCGGGAAGCACCACCAGATTCAGGCACGTGGGTTGCGGGCTCTGACGCATGATTGGCCGAGATGGCCGGAGCCCGCGGCTTGACTGCGAAGCTGCCGTCTGCAAAATCCTCGTAGTCGTCGGTGTCGTAGCCGGTCAAGTCAACCGGCGCAACCGCGGCGTGGTTGACAGTTTCCACAACCCCCGCGAATTCACCGCTCGACTTCTCCGTGGTGGTCACCCGCGTCGATTGAAGGGACACGGGCGGGCCGTAGCCGTAGAGCTCCAGGAGCTCTTCCTCATTCTCCAAGACAGGCATAGCAGGGGCCGGCACGGCGGATGCCGATGCCGCCGCACCACCTGCCGGAACCTGCTCCTCCGGTGTGATACCTGCGCCTGCAGTGTCACACACCAGAGCCGAAGCCTGCGTCGCAATGCCCCCAGGCGGCGGGAAAGAGGCGTGAGTGTAATGTACCTTAGGCTCTACCGCCGCGTTGACCTCCGCCGCGAGGTCGTCCAGCCGCTGCAGGATGTCGTCACCGGACGTCCCCGCCACCGGCGTCACCGCGTCAACGGAGAAGCCGTAGGCCGACACGTCGATGCCCCCCACAACACCTCCGCACAGCACCGCTGGCGGACCGTACGCCGTCGCCGCGCGGGCAAAAGCCTCAGCACCATCATCTGCCGCCTCCTGGAAGAGAGCACACATGGCTAGCGCATGGACTCCCTCCGCATCCTCCTCGTCGATGGGTACGCAGAAAGCCGCGGCGGAAGTAGGGGAATGTTGGCGACCGCCAAGAGGGCAGTCGCGGTAGAAGTGGTAAAGATCCTTACCAGTCTTCTTGCAGCGGGTACACAGCGGCTTAGCCCGCTGCTCGTCACGATCGTAGCCCACTGCCGGTGGGGATTGGACCCCCATGCGGAAGCCTCGCTGCGACTGCCCGCGCTGCTGCTGCTGCCGGCGCTGTCCGTGCTGCCGCTGCGGCGGGTCCTGCTGCCGCTGCACCACCGGCGGAGCCGCCTCGTACCTTTGCTGAACCAGCGCGGTCAGCTCGTTGATTTTGTCAAGCAGCGCCTGGTGCTCGCTGCTGGTGAGCAGGGCCGACGTGCCACCACCTGCGGGCTTGGCCAGGAAGGCCTTTCCGACGTCCGTCTGCGCCCATGCCTGGTAAATCTCGACGACCAAAGAGCGCAAGGCCACAAGGGAGACCGACACGAGGTCGGCCACCATGGGGTAACGCACCTTGACCGCGGCGTAGAACACCGGGTCAAGCCTGCTGTACAGGCTGAGCTTCCTGGTGGCCTCGGTGGGTGTCCAGTCGGCCGCCTTGTTATCCCGCACCAAACGTTGTTCCCGAGCCAAAATCGGCTGCGGGTCAACGTTCGCGGGATAACCAAGCGCGGCATGCTCCTGCTGGAAGGACTCCCGCAACGCCACTGGTACGCTGCGCTTCACGATGTCCACCAGCGCACGCCGTCCATCTCGGTCGGCA
Organism: Cymbomonas tetramitiformis; assembly: GCA_001247695.2. Lineage (NCBI taxonomy): Eukaryota > Viridiplantae > Chlorophyta > Pyramimonadophyceae > Pyramimonadales > Pyramimonadaceae > Cymbomonas > Cymbomonas tetramitiformis. The sequence continues at coordinate 25,614 of LGRX02035773.1, forward strand.
GACGCGTCCGTACCCGTAAGCCAGACGTGGGCGTTGCTGTGCTTCTCGACGATAAGCCCAAGCACGTCGTACAGCAGGGCGTTCACCTTGCTCACCACCAGAGCCTGGGGGTCGTCAAGGTCGAACGAGACGAAGTCCAGCCCAGCGGACTCAAACTCCGTACGCAGCTGAACCACCACGTCGGAGAGGAGACCCGCATCAGTCGTGCCGCTGAAGTAATGCTTCTTGTCGCCAAGGATATCCTCGCGGATACCCTTGGCCCATGTCCGATGGAGCCGCCCCTTGTAGACCTCGTCCACAAGTTTCGACTGCTCCTGCAGGTACTTCCTCGTCGCAACGTCGGCGTCGGTGTTGGAAGTAGGGTCGGGGTTCGTAACAGCCGGTGATCTAGCCGTCGGCGTGTTGCGAACCGCGTCCGTCAGCCTCAACGAGGCGTCAATGTCGGAGTCCCTTGTGAGGGACCTCTTCGCACGTGTGTGAACAACCATATCTCTGAAAGCCTGATGGGAGGTGGTACGCTGGGGCGCGTAAGGGTAATGGCGTGGGGAAAATGCGACGTCACAGTTACGTAAGGAGCGGTAGAGCCATGCGAGCGAGGGGCACTGGAAGACGTCGTCGAGGTCGAAGGTGCTGCAGACACCAGCCCAAGAAGCGGTAGCATGCCGGGCCAAGGCAAGAACTATACCGTAAAAGGACATTGCGCCAACGAAGCCCGGTCCAGGTCGAATCCCCATAGCGGCGGCTCAAAGACGCACTTACAAACTGCTCATCTCAAACTTCCCACTCGTACCCAAACGCGCCGTTGCGCACCACCTCTCAAAGCGGCTGTTTTAGCCAATCATGGCCAAATTAGCTGTGGAATATAGAGTGGAATGGGTCCACGACCTACTGGAATATCCCGGTTCAAGATATCAAACAGTCAGTGAACCAATATAGATAAACTCGTATAAGAAATAAACCCTAAGCTAGATATACCCGGAACGGTCACGGAGTCGGAACGGTCTCGAGTCTAGCTACATGTGACACTCGGTGTGTCACAACACAGGCTTACGGATCAGTCACGGTCCAGTGTTGGCTACCTAGGAATCTGTCATAGGGGCCTGCACCGGGACTCCCGGTCAGGGCTGCCTATACAGATTTCAGCAAAATGCACAGGGTCGAATAAAACTTTTGTCGATGATCAAATCCCATTCTTAGCGCTTTTACAAATGTTGTTGGTCACCTGCTCGGCTTATACAACAAATAATATCCAGTTGGGCAGTGAGATTTTGAGAACTCTTGCCAAAAGTTAGGGTTTTGCTTGCATTTTACTTTGTGGACTAACGTGCATGCATTGTGGGACATGTCGACACCTGAATATACATTGCGCCAAGTCACCTAAATAAATGGCAAATCCTTAGATGGTCACGCCGTCGGTTTATTGGGGAGGGGCTTTGCAGTATGCATGATGAAAGGTGCACTACATGCTGACATTTGGGTCCGTATTTTGGGGGACAACTTAGGGTTACATATGTAACAGCCACATGTTTCGATCTACATGTCCCAGGAAAGAGAGGGCTATGGCACCCTGCAGTCAAATTACACTTTTATATGTACTTGGCATTAGAGCTTCCGCAAAACATTCGTAGGCAGCGACTTTTGAGGCACGTGCACACGGTGAAAGCGTGCCGGAGGGTATGTAGGTATCGCATTGAGTATATGAGTGCGCTGAGCGGTGCGCGTATGCAAAGTAGTAGTGGTGGTGTTAATGGGTTTCAATCAATCACGTACTAGAATGTCCTTGCCGATAATCATTACTAAGAATGGCTAATGAAACATGTCTGCAACAATTGTGAATAATAAATGGAGTGACCTTGCATGCTAACGTGAACAATTCTCTGGCGACGGCATATTGAAGAGTCAACTAATAAGCTTGAGCCAACAATAAATGACCTTGGCTGTGGAGTTACTCTTCTGGTATACATTTAGGGCAGTACCAGTCTCCTCGTGGCAAATGCTTTAGTGGGGGGGAACAACATTTGAAATCCAGGCTCCCAAGACATGAGCGTGTGTCGCACACGAGCATTTTGTTTGGTGGACCATCTGCGGTGCTACGCACCATACATGGAATATTCACTAGGTTTACATTACTCCGCTTCAATCTGGATGGTGTCCGTGTCGTTGTTGTCTTGGAGGGAAGTGTGTGGTGGGGTGATGGAGTGCTGATTGTAGATGGATCACATGGTAAATCGAGACAGATTGGTGTGTTTACAGCGCCGCAACGTTTGTTCATCTCAGTAGCTCTTGATTGAGCATCAGATGTTGTTGCCGCATCAAGATCGTTGAAGTATAAGCATTTGGATGCTTGCTGGAATCGCAACCTGTCTGTCCAAAGAAGACGTTGGTCGCGGATGAACTCGCAGTTGCGTGTCTTCCCGGGCACTAACTCAGACTTTGGCAGAGTGGATAAATTGTCGAAAAATCTATAATCTATTGTAAATGATTGTGTCGAAGTAGTTGTTTGATTATGATATTGGAACGTCCATACAATGAACTGTTGTGCTATCACGATTAGCCATACTCCACACTGATGCGCATCGAGTTGCAAACGCACATTGAGATCAATGATGCTCCACGGGCTAGGGCCGCCTCTGACGCGGGCAGTGAGAGCGCGCTTCAAAGATGATGTTAAACCACTATTGAGTGAGTCGAAGTAGGTGATTGTCTGAGATGGTCCGTGAATCATTATTAGTTCCCAATGGAGATTGTTGCATATTGGAAGGAGGAGACTGCCAAGGCTTTCAGGCCTCAAAGCTTGATCAATAGCTGATGACACACTCTTCGAACAAATCAGGTCTAAGGCCACCTTAGGCGTGCAAGGATATAATATGCTCAAATTGCAAGGAGAAGAATACAATTCGTGGCCGTAATCCTCAACATCATTGCAGTCTCGTTGCAAGATGTCCAAACAATTTGCAATTTGCATATCATTCAACCATGCTTTAGGATCGTCGGTGAGAATAGGCATATCATGATTTTGATCGCGCACAATAACCTTTGATGTTGATGGCTGCTGTTTTTTGGGCATGGTCATTTTTTTGCTGCTTGCTGACGAGTCGGTCTCTCAGTGGAGGCAGAGAATACTGATGGGGATGGCTTCCGTTTCTTGGCCAAGGTCATTTATTTTGTAGCTTGGTGACGAGTCAGTTTCTCAGTGGAGGCAGATAATATTGATGGTTTTGTCCTCCCGAGAGCGGGTTTCTGATTGTGTGTTGATTTATTCTTAGATGCGGCCGCAGATGATAAAGATGTTAGTTTTTTATTCTTTGCAGCTTTCTTCCTCTTGATACTCGTGGGCCGCTGTAGCGAGCATGCTGTCAATATCAAACAATCGCCTCCCCACCCAACACATACACAGATCTGCAAGTATATCAACGCGAGAAAAATGAGATCGACCCACGCCTATGCATTCATACAATTGCCGTGTTCATGTTATTGTTGAGTACATCTATCATTAATATTGGAAAGATACGCACACGATGCAAAGCAACATGATAACGTGGAGAGAATAACACACAATTTGGTAGCACAACATCTTCGTCGTCATCATCGCTGGCCACACCAATGTCATCGTCAACTGCATCAAGCTCAGTGCACAATTCAGCACACTCATTGATCCAAATACACGAAGCTGGCAAAACTCGTCCTTGCTTTGCTCTCCGCTTTTCTGCAGTGGTGACCTCGGAGCTAGTCATGACCATGTTTGCACACCGCACTGCTTTGCCGTTGTAATCAATTACGAACGGCTGGTTGCGGGTGGTGCGAGCGCGTCCTTGGCGCACTTCGTTGTACCAATGATTATCTTTCCAGGTCTGCTTCATGAAGGCACCTTGCGCGCGCTCATGGAATCCACGGCGCACTGCGCCTCCACCACTTTTATTGATATATGTCACGGCTTCAGTTACTGTTTCACCGTTGATACACCCATTCCATACCCATTCAACATACAATTGGGTCAACAGAATTTCTCTAAGCACTTTTGATTGTGTTAAATGCAATGCTTCTCAACATATGTCGTCACTAGTTGTTGTCCTTGAAAAGGGCGTTCACATTGACTCATATATATATATATATATTATCACTTAACACCGTCATATCACATACAACTGTATTGACATTATGTAGCACATCATAGGCATCCAGGATCACCAATACCGATATGTATATCTCTTATACTTTATTGTATCACCTGCAACTTCCGCTTCTTCAAAAGTCTGGGGTCCATAGACCTTATGACCATTTACATCTTGGAGATGCAGTCGGATTTTGAGTTCTGGAGAGGTGCGCCCTTTGCCTCGATTCTGAATACATGCACAAATCATTTCTAAGATATTGCGACAACCCTCGAGTCAGTTGTTTCTTGATATAATACAACGGAACACGTGTTTCCATATAGCTAAAAATGATATCGCTAAAGTAGTATCATCATTAAGCACCTATAATTTGGGCCATCTTATTTTGGGTCACGCGCGCACGCACACACATACGCATACGTACGTATATTATACACACATATATATATATTCTAGTGTAGGTGTGCAACGCACATATGTGATCCGATTTCAGTACAGATGCGCTCACAGTGGTAAATCGCACAGTGTGAAACCATGGATGTATATGTATAATGTTCACGCACGATGTATGTGTCATGATGTTTTCCGGGGCTCGATGTATAGTGGGTGCAATTATATTTTGAATGTTAAGGCCATATCCTTGGCTTCGGTGCATCATTGATCATCAGTGTACAACGGCAACGTATGTGCAATATATCACATGATATTGCACATATCATATGCGATATTGATGCATGCATTCATTATCGTGTGATATGAAGGGTGCCACAATCTCCAAAATAAAGCGACGGAGATACGATGTATGCCTGCCCATACTTAATACAACTGAAAATTGCCACACACACATATAATTATGGTAACATTAATGTATGAAGTGAGGTGGCATAGGATCATTATTGTGAAGTGTATGCACCTGAGAGCACCATTCTGCATGAGGCCACTTTGCGACCATGGTCTGTATCGTTCCATTGCATGGCTCGATGGGACTGAGCAGAGCACCTTTGGGAGGATACATGGTGTGCCGAACACCAATTTTTACGAACTCGGGTGCTATTCTCGGATGGAAATGCAGTTTTTGGGGATTTTTCGATTTCCCTGCTCGCCCTAGCATATCGCCAAATATATACTTCACATCTTTATGATTCTTCTCGAGAGTTGTTGTGACGGCCTCTCCTCCTAGCATGTGTGCTCGCTTGTGGAGCGGACGGGCTTGCTCAGTGCATAAGAACTTGAAGGTGTCATCATTTGTAGCTGCAATCATCGCAACATGCACACCGAACGAATGACTCGTCCAACTATCATATCCAACTACCATGAGACCTACATACTATTAAGCCTACCATGTGATGTGATACCTGACATGTGTTCGCACGTGTATAGCGTACGTGTGCACTACTAGCAATAATAATGCAACGATGATATCCGAATACGTCGTGTCTGTGATTAGCGCGGTGTTGATGACACATGATCGTCACAATAACACGTTCAAAAACTATAGGCCATCGCATATGGAATAACACAATAACCTATGGCGGTGCTCAACGATCATACTGCGGCGTGCGTACCTGGCGACGATTTTAAGTGTGCCTTCACTATCTGGCCTTTTACAACTGCCAGTGTCAACGTGGCATTAGAGAATCGATATGGCTGCTCTGTGGGCTTCGAACTATCCCTTGCCCTTGCTCGGATATGAGCTTGATGCTGACCTGGGCCATATTTGATCTTAGTTTCGTCATACACGCATTGCTCGGAATTGGCGATCCCCTCATAGAATTCCAAGAACCCTTGCTGCATGTCAAGAATTCTGGGCAAATTGTATTCATGTGTCACTTTGCATATCTTTCGAACTCGAACAGGTTTTTTGCCGAGCTCCTTCTGTCTCTTACCAAGAGTGCGCGAAATTGTGGACTGCGACACCGCATATTTCGCGGCGACGAGAGATTGCGATGCGTGACAGTATTCATTCTTTGAGCTGTCGACTACAGTTGTCTCAAGCTCAGATGCAGCCGGCAATTTGCGCTTCCGCCCAACATGTTGCTGCGACGTCGATGATTTGTTTTTCTGCGCCAATTTGCGGTGTCTGAAAAATGATGATTTTGACGACAACACGGGATCCTTCCAGCCTGTGGCATGGACCTACCGAGACACATCAGTAAAACATAATTGAGCACTGCGTATGCAACGTCCCGCACGTTGTGCTCGGCATATTTGATCATGCTGCTATATATCTAGCGCGCGCGTATCATGGTATCATGCGGAAACAGCTCGATAAATATCCAGATGGCTTCGCACCTGATGCATACAAAGCTGACACCGTTGTGTTTGCCGCGCGGCTAAGCCTTGTAATATTTGCGATAGCACACGCACGCATGCTTGATGACGTTGCGCCGTCGTCACCATTCGTATGTACGTCAGGCAGCGCTGCCGCCACGTAGTCTTTCCTAGGCCAGCCGCCATTGTTACCTTCCATATCCGGGCGTTGTCTATACAAGTGTGCATAGCCCTTTTCAGCAAGCGTGCGGCCATCGTACGTATCCATGTGCGTGCTGAGGGGTAGTATCGACTATTCGAACGCGCTTCGTTTGTGGACGGCCCATGAGCAAACCGCACAACAGTACCAATAAAACTTTGGACAATAGGGTATAGAAACTGTGAAGCATTGCCTAATCAAGCAGTCGCTTGCGTAAGGTACTCTGCGGCGAGATTCTACATATCGACATAGCACTCTTCGCTATATATGTACCATCGGTGCACACGCACAAGCCATACAGGCAGGCGCGAACGATCGTCGCTTCAACAATAATCCGTCAAAGTGACCCTAAATATCATACAACTTTTTCGTAACTATATATCTTGATCGCGACTGCTTTCTTGATGGTTGAAACTTGTCCCAACATTTTCAAAAAATAGCGAAACAGTGGGACAGATCGTGTAAGCGATTCCCACCGGTTGTGTACGCGATGCGAAGCGGCAAGATAGCGACAAGCGAAATGCGCGATCGCGGCGATCACTGATAAGCCGGCGGTCACCCCGTCGGTTTATATTTTGAATCTCAGTGGTATATTTCCCGCGCAGCAAACATTCAGACCCGGTTCTCGAAAATCCCATTTCATTGCATAAGGTACTAAAATACCCTATGTCACCTTAGAATGAACATCTTGAAGAGGAAAATCGTTTTTTATAAACGGTTTTTGGGGCGTTATAAACGGTTCAAAGCTCTACAATTGGGGAAAATTTTGAGTATATTCCATGAATTTCTATATATATAGTGGTCCCTGAAAAAAGGGTTCCGATTGACGGCCATCTACCTCTATCATTTTTAATGACGATATTCCGTCGAAATTGTGGGAAATGACGAGCGCGTTAGTCCTCGAAAGTCCCACGCACATAAGTCTGACCCATCCAAAGATTTTTGTTCAGGTTACATGCCACGTAGACGCAAAAGATTTGGTTTGGTTTTTGACAGATTCACCTCTTGCATACTCGCAGTGTCACTGTCCCGTTCTCGAAAACATGTCCCAATTCTCGTTTCGCTGTCCTAGCTCTTGGTCATTTTACAGCAGTTGTCGCTTTGAGCATTTTGCGATGTACATATGCTATTTGTTAACTATGCAATTTCAACTTAACGCGGCACGCTCTCTCTCTCGCAGTGAGACCCCGTACAGCCAGGCGAAGATTTTTAAGATTACGTGTTCATCTAAGTAAAATTTTTCTATCTAATATTATCACATATTTCTACTGAGTCAAGGGGTATTCGCATCGCAAAGAATGATGACCCCTTTCACTACTTTTGGAAGTCGCGAAAATCCTAAGATCCCGCTCAACATACCCACATGACCGCGCCGGCCCTTAGCGAGAATTGTGGTTGCTGGTTGGCCTTTCAGACCGTACGAATTAATATTGAAAGATAACACATATGAGATAATATTTTGGTAAGCCGTTCCCTCATCCGCAGCGCATACTTGCTTGCAAGCGAGCGCGCAGATGAGGGACGAAACCCTAGCGGAAACGTGGACGCGATTGACATCCGCGTTTTTGCTAGGGCTGACAGCGCGCTGTCAGATGCTCAAAATGTGTTCGTTATGCGTATATGATATGTGTGGTACGCTTGTGCTATGCATTATGCTTTCATGCGGTGCGTATGTCGAGCCGTTCACTCGATGCGTGCCCAATGACCCCCTCCCTTGCGCGGCGTTCCAGATCCCAGATTATGCACGGATCTCGCGCGCGCAAAACGTACGTGTTGTTCCTAACACACCTAACAATAAGTATGCAAAGTTTCGATGCTTGCGGTGTATTGCGCAGACCTCTACATCACGCTGTTGGAAAGTGACTTACGGGGTCCGTAAGTCACTGTCCAGCAGCTTGAGGTGGAGGTCTGTGCGAAAGAGGTGAGCGGATTATGCTTTGTTCGACGTGAGCACGTGACGGAGGCTAGACACGTCACCACATACCAAATAAAATATCCAATTAAAATCAATTTCTAGGACACCTTAGCAGTTTTTTAATTGGGGAGAAATTCTCCTTGGATTGGTCCTTCATGGCGTGGCAATCGATCGCGCCACGTGGCATGCATGATGTACTCTCCGATTGAAACGGATCAAATCATCCTGCGTGCCATGTCAAGAGTCCAAGAAGTCGGAAATAATTCCGATGTCCACTGCAAGTTCCGTCGAACAATTTATTCTTTGAAAATGATGAAATGGTTGAAAATCGTATCGCCACACGATGAAACCCCAAAATAATCGGCATCGTCAATATTGTTCGGGGGTGCTCTCTAAGAGCTTCTAAGACTACTTACACAATGCAGGGAACCTAGTTCAATCCTACAAAGAGATATATATTGCTGTAAGCATGATACATATATGTGAATCGGATCTTTTTAATTACTCTTTTGGTCAAGTTGCCTAGCAGCCACAGAGGTGGCTGCCAATGTACGACAAATTTAAACTCAACCCCGAGAGCTTGCACAGCTCTCTACTTAAGGTAACTCGTCCTTACCAAGCCACTTCATGTGTTCAGTCATTTGCTGACTGCCACAACCAATCAGCTGGGATCTGTCATCAGTACTTAAATGTTTCTGACTGTCACCTCCCAAGTCTCTCATTTGAATACTCACAGATCTGCTGATGTGACTGTATAACTGAGGTCCTCCTCGATTCCCTCCAGTTATGTTCGACTGATCGAATCCTAAATGGTTTCCCACCAATTCTCTCAAGTCTGATCTGCTGTAGGTGCAGATATTCAAATGTCACATTTGAGTCAGTCACTTCTGTCGGTCACCTTTGTCAATTCTGCCAGTCACCTGTGTCATTCGGTCATGCTGGTGACTGTCATCATTTCCGGTTGGTGACTGTCATCGTTTCTGTCACTCGTCATTCTGACACGCCTGTCTCTCGTACTGACTCGTGATGTACCCTAGTACAACTCTCCCCCCCTTTTAGGCGCGCCTACGTCCTCGCTAGGCTGTCCGGCCCGTATATACATTGTCTGAGGTTTGAGCATGCACTTGTGACAAGAGTCGAGCTACTAAGCTCTCGGTTCTTGGGTTCCGTGCCCCCCAGTCCTCGGGTCTGGGTCCCCTTCTGCTTGCTAGGTTTTCCAAAGGCCCTCACCGCCTCACGCTGCCAACGCTCAGACAGATTGGTACGATGGTAATTCCCCAGCTTGCAGGTCTTCTGCAATCTCTGCGCCCCGAAGCTAGCAGGCCTCGGTATCTTGCGGCTCCGTCGCGTACGGGTAGTATTCTCAGAAGTCCTCCAGTGACCAAGTCGTGGTCACCAACCAATCAGAAACACGAGTCTGGCGGAAATGCGCTGGTCGTCTACAAAGGGGACACGTGCCGGCAAGATCCAACCACGCAAGGATACAATGCCAATGGCATATGCCCCGTCCTGTCCAGCACCTACATGGAAGAAGAGCGGAGACACAGTTTTGCCACAGCGGCACGGTTGCGGCACATAGCAGGCAGCATGAAACATCTGCAGGGACTCGTTGATGCATCTCCAGAGGTGAAAAGAGCTCGTCGATGTAGAGTTGGCGAGTCCTTTGCGTTGTGGGCCGTTGAAGCAAAGAACTTGCACTGAGGGCTGCTGCTGGGCCACCAGTCTTCGCGTCGGGCTGCACGTGCTGGACTGTTTGCAGAGTAGCACTCGCGCCTGCGTCGTGGGCTGCTGAGGCATCAGCCATCGCGCTGGGGTGCATGTGCTGGGCTGCCTGCGGAGCATCGCTTGCACCTGCGTCCTGGGTTGCTGAGCCATCAACCATTGCGTCGGGCTGCTCGTGCTGAGCTGTCTGCGGAGCACCGATGCTGGGGCAGCTCGCTACCGTGGGCGGCCGCAGCTCAGCGCCGCTAGTGGGGCAGCTCGCTGCCGTGGACGGCCGCGGCTCAGCGCCGCTGCTGGGGCAGCTCGCTGCCGTGGGCGGCCGCAGCTCAGCGCCGCTGCTGGGGCAGCTTGCTGCCGAGGGCGGCCGCAGCTCAGCACCGCTGCTGGGGCAGCTTGCTGCCGTGGGCGGCCGCAGCTCAGCGCCGCTGCTGGGGCAGCTCGCTGCCGTGGGCGGCCGCAGCTCAGCGCCGCTGCTGGGACAGCACGCTGCCGTGGGCAGCCACGGCTCAGCGCCGCTGCTGGGGCAGCTTGCTGCCGTGGGCGGCCGCAGCTCAGCGCCGCTGCTGGGGCAGCTCGCTGCCGTGGGCGGCCGCAGCTCAGCGCCGCTGCTGGGGCAGCTCGCTGCCGAGGGCGGCCGCAGCTCAGCGCTGCTGCTGGGGCAGCTCGCTGCTGTGGGCGGCCGCAGCTCAGCGCCGCTGCTGCGGGAGCAGCTCGCTGCCGTGGGCGGCTCAGCGCCGCTGCTGGGGCAGCTCGCTGCCGTGGACGGCCGCAGCTCAGCGCCGCTGCTGCGGGGGCAGCTCGCTGCCGTGGGCGGCCGCGGCTCAGCGCCGCTGCTGGGGCAGCTCGCTGCCGTGATGAGCGGCTGCGGCTCCGTGCTGCTGCTGGGGCAGCTCTCTGCCGTGGGCGGCTGCAGCTCCGCGCCGCTGTTGGGGCATCTTGTTGTCGTGGGCGGCCGCATCAAAATTGGCTCCGGTTCCATCGGGTACCATTTGCCATTTGGGTAGAGGAAGTCCTCATACGTCCACCCAAAAGCCGCATCCATCGCACAGCAGTCAAGCGCCTCCGGCGTACTCCCTTGCGATAGTCCGCAAGTCGCGGGAGCACTGAGGCTGTGGGCCGCCGGGGCCGTGCTGCTGCAGTCTGCTGGGGCAGTATGGCTGTGGGCAGTTGATGAGGCAACACCTTTGTTGCAGGCTGCTGATGCAGCAAGACTGTGTTGGGCTGCTAGGGCAGCAAGGCCGTGAGCAGTTGAAACAGCACCGGCGTAGGCAGTTGAGGCTGCAAGACTGTGAACTGCTGGGTCAGCACGGCCATGGGCAGCTAAGATGACACCGTTGCAGGCTTCTACTGGGACTGCAAGGCTGTGAGCTGTTGAGTAAGCAAGGCCGTGGGCAGCTAAGACAGTATCACCGCAGGCTGCTGGAGCTGCAGGGCCATAATAAGTTACTGAGTCAACAAGGCTCTCTATCGTGGGCGGCCGCAGGACCGCGCTGCTGATAGGACAGCTCACTGCCGTGGGCATGCAGCTGCAGCAAGAGCTCCACGCCGCTGCTGGGGCAGCTCGCTGCCATGGGCAGCTGCAGCTCCGTGCTGCTGCTGAGGCAGCTCTCTGCCGTGGGCAGCTGCAACTCTGTGCCGCTGATGGGGCAGCTTGCTGCCGTAGGCATCTGCAACAAAAGCTCCGCGCTGCTGCTAGGGCAGCTCGATGCCGTGGACAGCTGCAGCTCCGCGCCGCTGCTAGGGCAGCTCACTGCCGTGGACAGCTGCAGCTCCGTGCTGATGCTGGGGCAGCTATCTCCCGTGGGCAGCTGCAGCTCCGCACCGCTACTGGGACACCTCACTGCTGTGGACAGCTGCAGCTGTGGCAGCGCGGGTGCTAGCTGCTGAGGCAGCGCCTGCGTCGGCAGTGGGGGCAGCGCCTGCCTTGGCAGCGAGGGCAGCGCCTGCGTGGGCTGCTCGTGGGGCAGCGCCGGTGTGAGCTGCTCGTGCGGCAATGCCGGTGTGAGCTGCTCGTGGGGCAGCGCCAGCGCGGGCTGCTCGTGCGGCAGCTCCGGTGTGGGCTGCTCATGGGGCAACTCCGGTGTGGGCTGCGCCTGCATCGGCAGCGAGGGCAGCGCCTGCATCGGCAGCGGGGGCAACACCTGCGTCGGCCACGGGGACAGCGCTTGCGTCGCCAGCGGGGGCAACACCTTGGCCATGCAGCCTTCAGCCATGCAGCCATGGGACCCCTCGCCGGTCTGCAGGGACTGCTTCTTGGTCATGCCTGGCTGCCGGGGCTGCACCTCAACTCTGCAACCATCAGCCATGCTGCCATGGGGCACCTCGCCGGGCTGTGGGGACTGCGTCTTGGCCATGCAGCCTTCAGCCATGCATCCATGGGACACCTCGCCGGTCTGCAGGGGCTGCTTCTTGGCCATGCCTGGCTGCCGGGGCTGAGCCTCAGATGTACAGCCTCTAGACATAGGCATTGTGCCAGTCTGCGGACGCTGATCCTCGGGCGGCCAGCCGATGGGTGCTGCGTAAGGCTGCTGAGGAAGCGCCTGCGTCGGCAGAGGGGGCAGCGCCTGCCTCGGCAGCGAAGGCAGCGCATGCGTGGGCTGCTCATGGGGCAGCGCCGGTGTGGGCTGACGGGGCAGCACCTGCGTGGGCTGCTGGGTCAGCTCCGAAGTGGACTGCTGTGGCAGCACCGGCGTGGGCTGCTGGGGCAGCTCGCTGCCGTGGACAGCTGCAGCTCCGCGCCGCCGCTGGGGCAGCTCACTACCGTGGGCAGCTGCAGCTCCGCGCCGCCGCTGGAGCAGCTGAATGCCGGTGACAGCTGCAGCTCCGCGCCGCTGCTGGGGCGGCTCAATGCCGGTGGCGGCTGCAGCTCCGTGCCGCTGCTGGGGCAATTCGCTGCCGTGGTCAGCTGCAGCTCCGCGCTGCCACTGGGGCAGCTCGCTGCCATGGGCGTCCACATCTCCACGCGGCTGCTTGGACAGCTGAATGCCGGTGGCAGCTGCAGCTCCGTGCTGCTGCTGGGGCAGCTCCAGTGATGGCTGCTGTGGCAGCACGGGCATTGGCTGCTGGGGCAGCTCGCTGCCGTGGACAGCTGCGGTTCCGCGTTGCTGCTGGGGCCGCTCACTACCGTGGTCAGCTGCAGCTCCGCGCCGCCGCTGGGATAGCTTGCTGCCGGTGGCAGCTGCAGCTCCGCGCCGCTGCTGGGGCGGCTCAATGCCGGTGGCAGCTGCAGCTCCGTGCTGCTGCTGAGGCAGCTCGCTGTCGTGGGCGGCTTCAGTTCCGCGCTGCTGCTGGGCCAGCTCGCTGTCGTGGTCAGCTGCAGCTCCGCGCCGCCGCCGGGACAGCTCACTACCGTGGGCAGCTGCAGCTCCGTGCTGCTGTTGGGGCCGCTCACTACTGTGGGCAGCTGCAGCTCCGCGCCGCCGCTGGGGCAGTGCAGGTGCTAACTGCTGAGGCAGCGCCTGCGTCGGCAGCGGGGGCAGCGCCTGCATCGGCAGCGAAGGCAGCGCATGCGTGGGCTGCCCATGGAGCAGCTCCGGTGCGGGCCGACGGGGCAGCACCTGCGTGGGCCGCTGGGCCAGCTCCGAAGCGGGCCGCTGTGCCAGCACCGGCATGGGCTGCCCATGGAGCAGCTCCGGTGTGGGCTGACGGGGCAGCACCTGCGTGGGCCGCTGGGTCAGCTCCGAACTGGGCTGCTGTAGCTCCGGCAGCAGCTCCGGCGTAGGCATCTCGTGCGGCAGCACCGGTGTGGGCTGCTCGTGGGGCAGCACCGGTGTGGGCTGACGGGGCAGCACCTGCGCTGGCTGCTGGGTCAGCTCCGAAGTGGGTTGCTTGTGCGACAGCGCCGGCGTGGGCTGCTCGTGGGGCAGCACCGGTGTGGGCTGACGGGGCAGCACCTGCGCTGGCTGCTGGGTCAGCTCCGAAGTGGACTGCTTGTGCGACAGCGCCGGCGTGGGCTGCTCGTGGGGCAGCACCGGTGTGGGCTGACGGGGCAGCACCTGCGCTGGCTGCTGGGTCAGCTCCGAAGTGGGCTGCTGTGGCAGCTCCAGTGATGGCTGCTGTGGCAGCACGGGCATTGGCTGCTGGGGCAGCTCGCTGCCGTGGACAGCTGCAGTTCCGCGTTGCTGCTGGGGCCGCTCACTACCGTGGTCAGCTGCAGCTCCGCGCCGCTGCTGGGGCGGCTCAATGCCGGTGGCAGCTGCAGCTCCGTGCTGCTGCTGAGGCAGCTCGCTGTCGTGGGCGGCTTCAGTTCCGCGCTGCTGCTGGGCCAGCTCGCTGCCGTGGTCAGCTGCAGGTCCGCACCGCCGCTGGGGCAGCTTGCTGCCGGTGGCAGCTGCAGCTCCGCGCCGTTGTTGGGGCGGCGGCTTAATGCCGGTGGCAGCTGCAGCTCCGTGTTGCTGTTGGGGCGGTTCAATGCCGGTGGCAGCTGCAGCTCCGTGCTGCTGCTGGGGCAGCTCGCTGCCGTGGGCGGCCTCAGTTCCGCGCTGCTGCTGGGCCAGCTCGCTGCCGTGGTCAGCTGCAGCTCCGCGCCGCCGCCGGGGCAGCTCACTACCGTGGGCAGCTGCAGCTCCGTGCTGCTGTTGGGGCCGCTCACTACTGTGGGCAGCTGCAGCTCCGCGCCGCCGCTGGGGCAGTGCAGGTGCTAACTGCTGAGGCAGCGCCTGCGTCGGCAGCGGGGGCAGCGCCTGCATCGGCAGCGAAGGCAGCGCATGCGTGGGCTGCCCATGGAGCAGCTCCGGTGCGGGCCGACGGGGCAGCACCTGCGTGGGCCGCTGGGCC
>LGRX02035774.1:0-10968 GCA_001247695.2 Cymbomonas tetramitiformis
ATAGTGTACCAGTTCCACTATATAGTGGTACGCCACTATATAGTGTCAAAAAACTACTAGGTTTTGTACCAACACCCGAAGGTGATGTCGTTGCATTTGGCAGTGATGAATTATTTTTACAACGCACTAAGAATATGTCCGTGTGCCCAAAATGTTACGAGTCACGTTTCAGACATTAACAGCCGAATGGATGCCGCCTATTGGCTTACTCAGCAGGAATGAAGAGCGCAGTACGAGCAGCACGTGAGCTGACTGTTTGATATAGGAGCGCTTGGGTAATTGACAGTCAGGGGATAGACATTGCTACGGCAAATCGAGCATTCTTCAAAGGAGACAGGTGGCGTGGTAAAGAAAGAGTAATCGCCATGCAAACACTTTATATTTTGGTCATATCAAACTGTGATGATGCTACGTGAGAGAGGTATCGAGATATCGATGGGGAATGTACAACGTTGATCATCATTCGCTAACGCTGGCGCAGGCGCTTGCTGGGTCGCCGCGGCGTTATCATGTCAGTGGCAACCTTCGGATCAGAATCTCTCCCTGTCATTTTCGCCCACTCGATAGGGGAATATACCCGTTCGGTATATTCAGGTGTAATATCAGATACGCGGTTGAGTGCTTACTGAAAACCAACTTAAACTGAATAAAGAGGTGTGATAACTTGATAACCTAAACCTAAACCCAGAACGGTCACACAGACTACTGTACTCGTACTCGTACCCTAGTCACAATCACAGTCTGGACTCTCTGACTCAGGGGCCTGCCTGTCAGGGCTGCCTGGCCAGAGCTCAGCACTCGATAGACCTCCTCCGTGTCGCGAAAGCGTGATGGTGGATTCGTGATAAATGTCCATCGTACGCGCACACACTCTGGTTCCACCCAAAGTTTGTCGTTGGCCTGCATCTCACGGATGCATTGCCTATATACTTGGTAAGTATATCGGCAATAGGTATAAGTATTCACCGGAGTTAGGGTTCGTTGCAACAAGATCGTGTTCCTCATTAGATGCCAACAGGAATCTTTGCGCATGCACGTCTCGCGCGTGGCGCCTGACGCCTCGCATCGCATGCCTCACACACGCTCACGCAGCCATCGCATCAAAGGTGCCACCAATCGCGTGTACATAATACTCGTGTGACACTGCGTCTACCGTCTAGCAGCGATTCAATAGCAACTGCCCTGCGTTTCATCCGTCTAGTCTCGCGCCTCGCGTGTAGAAAGTCCGTCATCAATTAGAAGTATGACCTCACCGCATCTCGTGCATCCGCCAGCGCACACCGCATCTCGAGCGTGCGCCGCGCATTTCGGCAAAAAGACTCGCGTCACATCTATTCACCAAGCTGCATCTCATCCCTTCAATTCGCGCCGTTCTTGCCAGCCTGTTATGTGTCTAATTCATCTAACATACCAGTAGATACATTGATTTCGTACATTTAAGCATACAATACAAACATCGATATTCAATTACACTCTGGCTTACCACAAAGCGACCGGCATGCACCACATATCGATATGTTATACGCCTCCCTCAGCATGAACGATAAATAACCCTTGACACGCACATCAGTCGTCTAGCACCCCTTCATATATATTTTGCACATAAACACCTATATAAGCGTTTCCCGATTGACCAAAGTCACCAACGAAGGAGCAATAAATACCTTGAAATGGGAGGCTCTGCTAGGCGTGGAAGCCACTTAGATTATACGGGTGCTCGGGGCACCCAAAGCGATGGTACAACCTGCGAGACTTTTGGACGTTGCAACCAACTCAAATGTGCGTGAATTCCGTTGAAATGGGAAAACGTCTCACCGTATCATAACATGGTCGACAAAGACCGGGGAAAGATCCCGCCGGGAAAGGTCCCCAGTCGCGCTGCTACCACTTGAAACAAACATCCATTTAAACAAAGCGTTCGCATAAATTGCAGACTTTTAGACGATTCGCCGAAATTAAACACATCCACGCCCCTCGAATAAGTCTCGCCCTACCATCATAGCATCGTAGTCGGCAAAAAGCGGTAAACGAAAGATCCCGCCAGGGACAGTCGGTCCCCAGTCGCGCTGCTACCCGGCCACTACCGCAACCAACACAAACTACTTCAAGATGCAGATGAAGGGGGGTGACAAAGGCAGAGAAGATATGCGCGAGACGTAAAACACAAAAGAAGTTTTGTGTGAGACGGCCACCGTCCTACACCGACGTTTACCAACATTCAGACAAACCGCTGGAGCGGCCGAACATAGCTAGAATCAATCTGGGGACTCGGTCAGAGTGTAAAGGGTATGCGATAGCAAACCAAAGCAAAGCGAATGTGTTGAAAAGGAAAAGGGGGGAACGTGAGAGCACGAAGCGCGGCCACCACAGAACAGACGCTCCCGTGTGAACACGGTTTTGAACAACGATTCAGGCAAGCGTTAGATGTCCGTATTGAAAATTCCAGTCGAGTGTGTGAATTTCTGCACGTCAAGGCAACATGATCTATAATATAGCAAGCTGTAGCTACATAAATAGCTGCCCGGACCATGACTGTGTCACGCCTGCATCTTTACAGACGACAGAACCGTTAGCGATCGAGCGACATGCATCCTCTTGTGACATGAATGCAACGATTTTGCATGCCATACCGACTGAAGACTCGGGGCGTATGGGGAGCCCCCCCCTCAGAAAACGGGGATTAAGCTCACATTTAAAATAAACACATTTCGCACAACTTGACATTCAATTCATCATCACATAATATCTGTATTCCTAAAACATTGAAAATGTATGTATATATACACATCTATACAGAAATGTTGGGTATCCCTTAATGCTGAATACTGTCAACCTAAAGTGTGCTAGATTACTGAAGCATCACGATGCATGTTAGTACCATACCTTCCTATCATTTCAGTCGAGCATGAGCATCATGTCATACCCGTGCATCAAAGTGTAGCATACTGACTGCTTCAAAATTTCCTTATCAAATTTGTGTGCAATTGGAGAGGCCAGGTTCAGATTCTCCGACCTGGTATCCCAATTATTCACTCAAGCGATCAAATCAATTGGCTTCCATTCGTTGGATGTTCTGGGTCAGCTGAACTCTGCACAGTACATCTGATTAACCATGAGGCATGAGAAAGGGTCCGAGATAACGGTTTCTCTTCGTTTTCTTTTAGGATCGCCCTCGTCGCCCTCCATGAGCTCGATCAGCCTCTGCACAACTATTTCATGACCATTGACCGATGCCCAGTGCAGCGCCGTGCGATCATACTGCACAGACACAGCACACCGCGGATCTCATTTCATATGCATCCTAGTAAACCCACAAAGTAATGCACACTGCAACAAAGCCAACTTTCCGGGAATATGAGCTGTGCAGTGTGTGCACCCACTGCCCTTTTTGCACAGCTATAAAATCCGCACTTGGCCCTCCACATAGCTCGGCTGATTCGAGGTGGTCAACAGCACTGCAATGGACTAATCTTCATCTCGGCCCAGCAAAATGGGTCTGCCCATGCGAGGTGGCCGAGAGCGATGTAGCCTAATGCTCAGAATCCGAAGCTACTAAAACTGAAGCGCCTGTGACACGTGTATGGCGTCAAATGTAGCTGCCAAACGCCCAGCACCTCCGTTGCGCGCTGGTAAGCACACTGCACCAGCAAAGCGGACGGACCAAGGCGGCCTCTCCGATCCGATCCGATCAAAGGTGTGGCACGATACAACCAATTGGAACAGCCACACCTTGCAGTCCTCCAGTGATCGATGCAGGGGACATGCCGCGGCCTCCTGACAGCATTGCCCGGGCGCAGACCCTCCTTCGATGCACACGCGCCACGGACGTGAAAGAGCGCACTGCGGAGGCGCCTGCTGCGAGCGGCCAGTAAGGTGGGCAAACCTTATCCCTCAGGTGGCTGCTTGCGCCGTGCATGATCAAGAGGTTCACCACGTTAATAAAGCCCTTACTTGCGGCCAGGTGCAGGGGAGTGTTCCCTTCCTGTCATCATCCACCACATAGATACACGTGCTGAGATGACCATCCACCGAGACAAGGCGCATGCCGACGGTCAGATGATGAACAGTTGACACCACAAGCTTTCTCAAGGTATGCTTGGTTGGTTGGCTTGACATCGTGGGCCTACACGGGCGCCTACACGGGTGCCCCCCAATCCACAAGAAGCTATGCAGGAAAGGGGCTGAGGATGATCATACCTCGGTAGCAGGGTCAGGCTCCGCGCCGAAGTTCATCAGCTCACCGATGATCGGCTGATGGCCACGATGAGCCGCCAGGTGCATCGCTGTGTAGCCGATCTGAGCGGATGTCTCCAGGCCTCCCGCGCCTCCCTCAGCACTCAACATCCAAAGTCCTGCCACAGCACAGAGGGCGTGCGGGAGAGTGCAGAGGGCAACCAAGGGATTTACAACCAACTGCAAGGGTTCCAATTCAAATCCACGGATTCAACATGCAGTGTGCCACAAGGGACATACTCTGAATAGCTCAGTGCACCCATGTGGCATACTGCCCAACGAGGAGCATCCCTTAAATGGCTCCAGAGGAGGCCGAGGACGAGAAGTAGTGCCTACGCTAGTTGGTCCCAGGCGCAGGAGGACAGCTTGTTGAGGGCCTCCGCTGGCGCATCACCGTTCTGATCCCCGCCGTTGGCATATAGTGGATGTTAGATCTGGGCGTTCATTTTGCTCGCGCACGTTCCTGGGGCACCATGGCTGATGCCAGGGAAGCGGAGGAAGGGGGCAGGGGAACGCGTCTGCTGGGGCGGCAAATCGCACATGTGTCTTTGCCTCGATGTCGAAGCCGTGCTCCATGAGCATCCGCGCAGCGAGCATGTGCCCTTGCTCCGCTGCCAGGTGCAGTGCGTTGCATCCAAACTGCACTCCCACCACCCCCCCTCTCCCTCTCCCAACCCTTGACCTCCCCATGGCGCCATGCACTCGGTCGCGCCCTCGGCTCTGATGTTTGGAGCCCTCCTTCCCTCTCCCCTGTGTCCTCCTAACCCTTCCTCCTAATTATTCCCTGACTGTACAATCCATGCCAACGTCCTGACACTTTATTCATGGATTCTCCTCAGTAGAACGCGAACACCTGTTCCCCAAACACCTGCATGCAAGCCGTGTGGTGGGAGGCATGCCACTTGGGGTCAGCCGAACTAAATGCCCGCTGAACGAGGAACGGCGGGCACACTGAGACACACTGCGCTATATCCCCATGTCTTATATGGGGGTCGCTTAAAGCACCACCATCGCACACACTCCTACTGTACGTGGCGCACACAACGGACACGGACCTCCTGATGCCTGCCGGTCTCACCTCTCGTCTTTCCACCCCCTCTGCGCTTCCTCCGCGGACAAGGCAGACTGTTTGGATCCTCCTCCAATCTCCAGGTCCGGCCCTCCTTGTGGCCTGAGCGCTTCAGCCGCGTGTCGCCCAACCTACATGACGGGCCAGAGCAAGGACCCGGCTAACTGACGCTTGGTGCAGACTTGACGCAAGGGTGGGGTGGGGGGATCAAGGGGGCGCACCGCATCCTCATCGTGGTACTGCTCTTCGGGGTACACCTGCAGGATGGCATGCAGCACTGGGCAATGCCCTCCAAGCGCAGCAAAATGAAGGGGTGTCTTCCCTCCAGCGAGTTTGACCCCCCCCGGCATCACCGCGTCGCCGGCGGCAAGGCTTGGCTGGAAGGGGATCCCCTCCGACGAAGTGTCCCTGTTTGCAAGGGGGAGGCCTCTGTCCATCAGGCTTGGGGCCTTGCCTGCCTTTCATCTCCATTCAACTCGGGGACATCTTCCTCTCATTTATACACCCCTCCCACCACGACAGAGGGCAAAATCAATTTGGAGCCCCCGCTGCGTGGTGAACCCTCGGCGCTGCTGGCGAGGCGAGCGCTCACAGCAAGGCTGCATTCCCGGTGGGCAATGCCAGTCAGTGGTGCGTCGCCGCACCAAGACTCGTCAACACAGGTATGCTCAGCACCTGAAGCCCGCCTGCCCCTGACAGGTCGGACGGCCTGCACATGACGAAAGTATTGATCGGACGGTCCACACCTGACGAAGAGATTGATGTCCGGCTCCGTGATCATTGACCGCACACACTCGGACTGACCAAAGAGGCAGGCGTAGTGCAGCGGCGTCCGATGGTCCTGTTCGCGCCAAAAGAAGCCCCCTCCACCAGCACGCACGCCATTCACGGGTTGCCTCGCGTGCCACTACACTCCACTTCACGAGGATCCCGGAGCTCGCAGACGTCTCCAAGGCGCGGCGGCCACGACTCTCAGCCCCACAGCCCTCCGCCCTATAGCTGCGACATAATCCCGAGATGATGCTCGATTGCTGCGGGCACATCGACGGCCCTGAGTCGTCCCACAACAAAGGGCCTGTTGCGCTCTGGAGAGGGGCCGTCATGTGTGCCAGGGGCTCCAAATATGCAAAAGGAGCTTCGGCGGGCCCCAGGCTGTCCCACGGCGCCCGGGCGCAGCGCCGCGGGGAGCTGCGCTGGGCCGCGAGCATCCAGCAGTACAGTCCAAGCTAGCAACGTCGCGGACTGCAGTTGGCAGCGGGTACAGCACGAGCAATTGCACGGGGCACGATCAAACCTGGTCGTAGCAGTTGATGTTAGCTCCATCCTGAGAGTGGCCCCTCCCCTCCCCACACCCCCTCACCGCGCGATCAGGGCTAACGAGCGCATAGTCTATCCTATGGCAAGGTCCACTACAGCATGGGAGTGGGAGAGGGTGGAGCTAGAGGTACAAGGGCGCCGGAGAGGGTCCAGGGGGGCACACATTAATAAGCTTCCACAGCTTGGCAGCACCGCTGCCGTACCGGCATGCTGTGAAGAGCTGGTGGTTTAGAGCCCTCTGCCAGCCCAGCCACGCCGCCCCCCTCAACACTCCGCCTGATACAGCAGCTGATCGCAAGGCAACTGATGACAGGGGACAAGGCAATGGTGGGAGGTCAAGAGTTGCCGTCGGCATGCCCGTGGTGCCGCACTGAGGTGCTTCATGCAGGGAAGCCACAGGCAGCCATAGGATCTCTATCGCGGAGGAGCTCCCATCACCCCCGTGTCCCTGACAACGCCAATGCACAGCTCCAGGTGACAAATAGGAGGTCGCCCGGAGCCTGCTGGATTGATCTGAGATCTCACATCAGCATGCAGCTCTAGGGGGCAATATATCATTGGGGAAATATGTCTTGGGCAGAATGCGGGCCCTGTCGTCATGGCGGAGGGGTGCGAGAACACGAGAGGGTGACGGAGACGCAGGAACCTGCTGGGGGAGGGTCCTCTGCTCCAGTTGCAGGGTGGACATCGATTCGGCCGACTCGTTGTCTGAATTGTCCGCATTGCGCAGTTTGACCCTTCGCAAAAAGCTAACAGGTCCAGACTTGTTGCCGGACCTTTTACTCCTGAGCCCTCGCCCCAAGAGACCCCACTGTATGCTGTCACCCCTCTGCATCTCTCCCCCAAAACGTTGATGCGGAGCCCACAGGCGTGTGCAGAGCCTCCAGCGCGCGCCGATCTGGGAACAGGTGGGGCTCCAGCCCAGCGCCTGCCAGGGCAAGCTCGCCTGACAAAGAGATAAAGGAGCGCATGCACTCGGAAACTGGGCTTAAGTGAAGCGCTTGGGCACTGTGGTGCTGCGGTTGGGCTGCGGTTAGTCAGCACACACCAGGCCAGCAGGGACGGCAGGGTTAGGGATCCGCAAGCCTCAGGCCCCAGGAACGCGCACAGCTCCACGGAGGGTTAGGGATCCGCACGCCTCAGGCCCCAGGAACGCGCACAGCTCCACGGAGGGTTAGGGATCCGCACGCCTCAGGCCCCAGGAACGCGCACAGCTCCACGGAGGGTTAGGGATCCGCACGCCTCAGGCCCCAGGAACGCGCACAGCTCCACAGGGGTGACTGCAGGCTAAACATGGAACCCCGACATATGCCCCGGTAGGGCGAGGCTATTCTAGAGAGAGGGAGAACTGGAAGAGCAGCCCGCCACAGTGGGCATCCAGCTTTTGGAGGGGGGAATTACTCAGAGCTGTCCGGAGATGACTGGGGTCGCCCAACGTCAGACTGCTCATCTACAAGGGAAGCCGCGGCTGTTAAGATCTCTGAGGCTGCCGTGTCCACCTCCTGTGCGCGGCCCCCTCCCTCCGAGACAGCCATCCTTCAGCCTGAGGCATCTCAACTGCCACCGCCAAACAAGGGTGCCTACACCAACCATTTCCGCAACCGTGTATAATTACAACGTCTACAGCCAAGGCGAGCCGTCGAGTGACCACGTCAAATACCGGAGTCCGTCCTTCCACACATTTTCCTTCTACCTCCCTTCACGGTGTCCATTGTCACAACTATGCGTGGCGCTAGCATCCTACCGGGAGCAGCTACACCATACAGCCACAGAAGATCGTATGCACTGTGTACCCACACTATGTGTGTGGCTTATCCTTGGACCAATTCCTTTGGCACCATACAGCCACAAAAGATCGTATGCACAGTGTACCCACACTTTGTGTGTGGCTTATCCTTGGACCAATTCCTTTGGCACCATACAGCCACAAAAGATCGTATGCACAGTGTACCCACACTTTGTGTGTGGCTTATCCTTGGACCAATTCCTTTGGCACCATACAACCACAGAAGATCGGCTGCTCCCTTATGTGTGTAGCTTATCCTTAGACCGATACCTTTGGCACCGTGTAGCCACAGAAAGAAGTTGCTTCTAAACTTCACTGGTGCACTGTGTGCCCACACCGGGGATCAAAGGATTCAGCACACACTTCAGGACACTTATTCGGATTCTCCAAAGCTCACTCGTGGAGGATGGACCCCCTAAGCCTCACTGGGCCACCTGAGGCCCTCTGCAACTGCACTGCCGGCGCACTAATGCTATGCCTATGAAGCCAGTTCACCTCTGCCCCCCAAGCTGCTAAAGCTATCTCCCCACCACCAAGCCTGTGCTCAGCACCGCCACCCTGCTCCCTGCCTGCCCGGAAGCCTGGTCTCAAGAGAGCTTGCCCACACACGACATGACCGGCATTCCATAGGGCTGCCCTCGGGGGCTGAAAATGATAAATTGAATAACTTCCTTGTGTGTGCGGCATATCCTTGGGTCGATTGCTTTGGCACCACGTAGCCACATAAAATCGGCTACACTATGTACCCACAAGGGGTTCTTTGCATGTGGCAGCGTTTGGACTTCCTTTGGTGACGTGTTAACGTGTGTGATAGTGGGTTTGGACATCCTTTGGGTGCGCTTATCCTTAGACCGGCTCCTTTGGGTGCGCTTATCCTTGGACCGGCTCCTTTGGGTGCGCGTATCCTTGGACGGCTCCTTTGGGTGCGCTTATCCCGGACCGGCTCCTGTGGGGCGCTTATCCTTGGGCAGCTCCTGTGGGTGCGCTTATCAGGCCGGCTCCTTTAGGTGCGCTTATCCTCGGACCGGCTCCTGTGGAGTGCGCGTATCACCGGACGGCTGCTAGTGCGCTTATCCTCGGACCGGCTCCCTGTGTGGGAGCGCTTATCCTTGGACCGGCTCCTGTGGGTGGCTTATCCTTGGACCGGCTCCCTTTGGGTGCGCTTATCCTCGGACCGAGCTTCCTTTGGGTGCGCTTACTTATCCTCGGACCGGCTCCTGTGGGTGTGACATCCTTGGACCGGCTCTGTACAGGTCGCTTATCCTTGGACCGGCTCCCTTTGGGAGCGCTGTCATGGACAGGCGGCTCCTTTGGGTGCGAAACATCTTGGACCGGCTCCTTTGGGTGCGCTTATCTTGGACCGGCTCCTGTGGGTGCGCTTATGTGGACGGCTCTTTGGGAGGCGCATGCGGACGGCTCCTGTGGTGCTTGTATCCTTGGACACGAAGCTCCCCTTTGGGTGCGCTTATCCTTGGACAGCTCCTGTGGGGCCGCTTATCCTTGGACCGGCTCTGTCGGGTGCTTATCCTTGGACCGGCTCCTTTGGGTGCGCTTATCCTCGGACCGGCTCCGCTGGGTGCGCCTCCTCCCGGACCGGCTCCTGTGGGTAGTATCCTTGGACCGGCTCCTTTGGGTGTAACTTATCCTTGGACCCGCTCCTTTGGGAGCGCTTATCCTTGGACCGGCTCCCTGTGGGTGCGCTTATCCTTGGACACCGGCTCCTTTGGGAGGCGTAGCTTATCCTTAGACCGGCTCCTTTGGGTGCGCTTATCCTTGGACCGGCTCCTTTGGGTGTGTATAATAATTTGGGTGTGGATAAGTGTTTCAGGAAAAGAAAAGAGGCTTTTAGAACGGCGCAAAGGGCCCCCCTTCAGTGGCCTCCGGTTCTTAAGGCGTTGTATAGCACTTGCCATGGTGTGACCAACGTGAGGGTCATCCAGCATCATAGCCCTCTGCTTACTTCCATTCTTCAGTACTGCAAGAGTTACCGCAGATGCACCTGACGGCGCGTTACGGCACTCCACAGTTAATGGCATGGTGAGGCATCTACCTTACTCGATGCCTTATTTGATGACGCCCTAGTGATAGACCTGGTTGAGTTCACCTGCAACGATAACATCCCCCAAACCCCGAATCCTCTGCAAGGGTCAGGATGCGTTCTGGTGAGGAGCAAGCATATGCACCTGGCAGCACAGCAGCCGGCTGCCTGCACGGGGATTCTCGGTGGCGCACCTTTGTGAGTGCCTTAGCCTTCAGGAACTTGCGCACGAGGTCCTTGTGGCCGAGCCTCTCTGCCAAGTCGGAGGGGGTCCGCCCATCCTGTGTAGCCCCCGATGAAAAACATAATGCCCTCAGCAATCATATAATGCCCATCCCACACGGAGGCCAGCGAGGGAGCCCCTCGCAGCTATGGTACACGGCAATGGTAGAGGATGGATCATCGCTCCTTTGTCCTCGCTTGGCTTAGGAACTTTGCTGAGTAGTAAGAGCTTTCTGTGCCGGGGGTTCAAGCAGGGCTCCGTGCTAAGAGCTTTCTGTGCCGGGGGTTCAAGCAGGGCTCCGT
>LGRX02035775.1:0-25456 GCA_001247695.2 Cymbomonas tetramitiformis
CGCACGAGGCGAGCAAGATGCAATGGGAGTTGCGGTGAAGCACGAGGCTAGTTTGGCGGTAATGGCAACAACGGATAAGTGGTATGGAAAGATATTGAATGCAAGGGATTTGTATGAATTCTGCCTAGAGAGATTGCGGTTTGCGAAGGACCAAGGATCCAACCGGCGCTCGGCATTTGGGCAGCGGTTCTTCTTTTTGGTGGAGGATGGCGATGTCGACGAGTCGGGCCAGGGCTTCAAGACGGTGGATGGCACTTTGGCGTTGCACTCGGTGCGGGCGGGAGTTGGCCTACTGGTTGGGTTGAAGCGTGATCGTCCATTTTATTGCGATTATTGCTACGCACAATGTGAGCACCCGCAACCGGATAGTGAAGGGTGCCATTATAAGAGTCATGTGGATGAATGGGTGCCTTTCACGATGGTGGCGGAGGCGGTAGGGGAAGAGCGGCGAACGAGGATGCGTGCAGCGGAGGAGGCGCACGACGTGGCGCAAGTGGAGGTTTCACGAGGAAGCATCTTTGCACGCTCATCGGGGGGAGATGAGAACCACCAATATTATTTGGTGAAGGCGCTAGGTGGAGTGCATCAAGTGCTAGACGCGGACGGCATCAAGAACGACTACTACACACCGGGTGTGGGGGGGAGTGCAGGGGCAGGAGTGCATGCTACCCCTGGCGAGTTCGTTGTTGAAGGCAGATTTTTGGAATGGAGGGATGAAAGCACATGCACGGAGTACTTTGTAGACAATAGCAGAAAATGTTTGACGTACTCACATCATATAGTGTGTGTGTGGAGATGGCTCTGAGGAAGCGCAAAGTAGGCGGGCGGGACTACTTGATAGTACCGGAGCCGGAGCATCAACGTATCCTAGCTGCACTTGTGTAACTTAATCTTTGATGGGTTATAATGGTCCAATATGCTTGCAATCATAATGCGAAACCCCATATGAATGCAACGGACATGGGTTGCTTGCAAATTCGATGTTATCCTTGACCTACATGTAACACAAACCATAAAACCCGGAAAATGGCTTGCTCAGGCCCCAGAAACAGCCATTTTGGCCCCCGGCGAGCATTCAAATTAAAATTTCTCATCATTTCTTCCACTAAGTAGTTCGTGATGGTCCTTGAAAGGTCCCACAAAGTTCAAACGCGCGATTCGGATACCTAACTGAAATCCTATAGCCCCCGCGCACGCAAAATGGCCTGCGCGGGCCCCAGAAACGGCCATTTTGGCCCCCGGCGAGCACCCAAATTAAAATTTCTCATCATCTCTTCCACTAAGTAGTTCGTGATGGTCCTTGAAAGGTCCCACGAACTTCAAACGCGCGATTCGGATACCTAACTGAAATCCTATAGCCCCGCGCACGAAAAATGGCCTGCCCAGGCCCCAGAAACGGCCATTTTGGCCCCCGGCGAGCACCCAAATTAAAATTTCTCATCATCTCTTCCACTAAGTAGTTCGTGATGGTCCTTGAAAGGTCCCACAAAGTTCAAACGCGCGATTCGGATACCTAACTGAAATCCTATAGCCCCGCGCACGAAAAATGGCCTGCCCAGGCCCCAGAAACGGCCATTTTGGCCCCCGGCGAGCACCCAAATTAAAATTTCTCGTCATTTCTTCCACTAAGTAGTTCGTGATGGTCCTTGAAAGGTCCTACAAAGTTCAAACGCGCGATTCGGATACCTAACTGAAATCCTATAGCCCCGCGCACGAAAAATGGCCTGCCCAGGCCCCAGAAACGGCCATTTTGGCCCCCGGCGAGCACCCAAATTAAAATTTCTCATCATCTCTTCCACTAAGTAGTTCGTGATGGTCCTTGAAAGGTCCCACGAACTTCAAACGCGCGATTCGGATACCTAACTGAAATCCTATAGCCCCGCGCACGCAAAATGGCCCGCTCAGGCCCCAGAAACGGCCATTTTGGCCCCCGGCGAGCACCCAAATTAAAATTTCTCATCATTTCTTCCACTAAGTAGTTCGTGATGGTCCTTGAAAGGTCCCACGAACTTCAAACGCGCGATTCGGATACCTAACTGAAATCCTATAGCCCCGCGCACGAAAAATGGCCTGCCCAGGCCCCAGAAACGGCCATTTTGGCCCCCGGCGAGCACCCAAATTAAAATTTCTCATCATCTCTTCCACTAAGTAGTTCGTGATGGTCCTTGAAAGGTCCCACAAAGTTCAAACGCGCGATTCGGATACCTAACTGAAATCCTATAGCCCCGCGCACGAAAAATGGCCTGCCCAGGCCCCAGAAACGGCCATTTTGGCCCCCGGCGAGCACCCAAATTAAAATTTCTCATCATTTCTTCCACTAAGTAGTTCGTGATGGTCCTTGAAAGGTCCCACGAACTTCAAACGCGCGATTCGGATACCTAACTGAAATCCTATAGCCCCGCGCACGCAAAATGGCCTGCTCAGGCCCCAGAAACGGCCATTTTGGTCCCAGGCGAGCACCCCAAACAAAAAATTCTCATCATTTCTTCCACTAAGTGACCCGTGATGGTCCTTGGAAGGTCCCACGAAGTTCAAACACGCGATTCGGACACCGACGGGAAATCCTCTAGCACCCGCGCACTCAAAATGGCCTTTTCAAGCCAAAAACCATCGATTTTGGCCGCCGGCGAGCCGGAAAATATTTTTTTGAATTTTTTTTTCACTCCGAGTCTTACAATTGACCTTAGAAGGTCATACAACTCCAAAAAGTTGCAAATGTTGCATTATGCATGTGACCACTTTGTGACACTCGAACTTTTTGCGACGGCTCCAAGGAGAAATGGTAGTGTTTCAGGGTTGTTCAGGTGCTCCCGTCGAATAATCCTATACCCAACACGGTTGTAGTATTTCTGTATTCGCCGGTTGTACCTGGCCCGAATGAAGGGGAGAATCAGATGAAATAGGATGTGCTTTTTGTCAAGTCGAGTAGCAATTCTTCTTTGAGCGTGGGTCGATTGGGAGCATACGGCTTTATATAATGCATCCACCTCTTCCTCCCTTCAGAGAGCCTACTTCCCCGAAGTTCACAGAAATACTGTGGAGAGCCCGATTTTTGGGGCTTGTTTTAATGCAAACGGAGTGGGCCCTGCTTAACGAGATATTGGATTAAATCCTTCACCCGACCTGCCCCAGTGCTCCTTTTATTTTTCGGTCCGGTACGCGCGCTTTGACGAACATTTCATAGAGTGGATTCGACAACGTACTAATGTGAAATTTGTTTTAGTTATTATGTGTGTCAAGCATAACTCAGGATCACAACTCCGTCCACCTCAGTATCCGGTAGCTCGGATTACTGGCCATAAGATCCGAATGACAAACCACGGTCTGGCAAAGGTAGCATAACAGTTTTTATTTATCCACAGATATGGTGCCCGCATGTATGCGTATCTGTGCAAGGGTATGATTTTGTACAAGGCTCACTACGCCTTAGCAAGGAAGGATCAATTGCCTGCTTCTTATGCAACATAATGACAAAACATTAAGAGCAAGGTATATAGATGATCGACATGTATTAGTATATATTACAAGAAGTAAGGGCAATAGGCTTAATATAATGTTAGCCTTCATAGGCAGCTATCATGTCTGCTGCATTGGTCAGCTCTGTGGCTTTGACCCAGGTGTCATGCTCAGGGCCGTAGCCTGCATATCGCACTAAATAGTACTTGACACCTCTAGTGATTTTATCTGAGAGTATGTGTGATATCTCAAACAGTGGTTGCCCTTCTTCGGTGATCATCTGTGGCAGAGGCAAAGGTACTTGGATTGAGTCATTGTACAGCTCTATTCTAGATACAGGCTGAACCGGATGGATACGAATGTCGAGATCCCCGAAATCTAACTCATAAGCACGTCCATGGCTGAGCACTTTAGATATGATAAACGGCCCAATATATGGCTGCTTAAAGTGTCTGCCTGCCTCTGTCACACCAGTCCATTGAATAAACTCAGTCCGTAAAAGAACTTTCTGCCCTACTGCATATTGTCGGGGCATGTGAGTCTTATTGAATCTGGTTCGGTTGATCTTTGCTGCTCGGGAAATGTTATCTACCGCGTTGGCGTGCACAGCCGAGTACTGGTCAAAATGATCTCGAATAGCATTCTGTATTGGAACAGGAGCTTCTGGCGGAATAGTGATTGCCAGATCATGAGGCGAGAGTGGCTGCGCCATCGAGTCGAGATAAAATGGTGTGTAACCAGTCGTAGCAGAAACCGTGTTGTTAATTGCAAACTCCACCAGAGGCAACTTGTCTTCCCACGAATTGGCTGAAGTATCGTTGCAACAACACCCGAGGAGAAAAATACTATCTAATCAGTTTATAAACCAGAGGATGGTGAATCGTGCATCAAACAAAATGAAAAATACCTGAGGATGTCCTCAATGAAGGCATGGCTCCTCTCATTGCTTGCATTCGACTGTGGGTGGTGTGAAGACGTCATAGACAATCTGGTACCAGTAGATTTCCACAGTGCTTGCCAGAATGGAGAGGTAAATCTGGGGTCTCGATCTGAGATGATGTTCCTCGGAAGACCATGGAGCTTGAAGATATGCTGCATATATATTGAAGCAGTATGCTGAGCAGTCCAGGTCATGTTGAAGGGAATGAGATGACAACGATGAGAGAATTGGCACAATACCATAAATATACTGTCGTGCCCATTAGTGGTGATAGGCAGGTCAGTAATCCAGTCAAGAGATACATCAAGCCATTTTGTCTTAGGCACACAATATCGTATATGTGACTGACCTTAAGGTTTGTATCTCCTCGTTTTCTGGCGTTGACACACGGGGCACTCCCGAATGTACTGAATGGCTGCCATCGTCATTCCTGGCCAATAATATCGGCTACGCAATAAATGAAGCATGCGATTTTTGCCTACATGACCAGAAAAAAGTGGCTGAGTGGCACTCATGAAGTAGAATGTGGCGAAGCTGTGTGATCTCACCGTCATCTGTAGGAACTTTGTCAGTAGGTGGAATGTAAAGCTGTCTGCCAAAAATGGTCTTGCGATAGATCAATCCCTGAATGAGGTCGAAATTGCTGACTGACTGTGATGATGTCGATGATGCCAGCTTAGATAATATAGTCTGTGCAAATGTATCACGATCATACTGAGATATAATAATGTCGTGAAGCTGATGAGCTGATGATGCATATATAAGAGCAATGAATGTAGAATCTGTAGACGGAATGTCAATGACTGGAACCTCGCTGACGTCTATATGTTGCAGACAATCAGTGAGTTCAAAGATTGTAGAAATACGGGTAAGTGCATCTGCAGCCTTATTCTTCTCGCCAGAAATGTGCTCTACTCGAAAGTTGTACTCGGAGAGCTCATCCAACCACCTCGCCTGTTTGGGGCTTAGTGTGGATTTGGACTGGAAATAAACCGGTGGCTGATGATCTGAGCGAACAATAGTCTCAGGAGCTCCCAGCAAGATGCGGCGAAAGAATCGGAAGCCCTCCACAATGGCAAATAGCTCGATCTCAGGAATAGACCAGCGTCTCTGTGTATCAGAAAGAGTGACGCTGTGATAGCCATCCACATGGCTTCATACCTTTTCCTTGATCCTGTAATACTACTTGACCAACGTGTGTGCCTGATCCATCGATCTCTATAATAGATTGCAGTTTCTGATCTGGAAGCTGTAGTACTGGAGCATTGCAGATGGCACTTTTGAGATTATAAAATGCCTGTTGCTGCTCAGATTCCCAGACACACTCTGCATTATCCTTAAGGAGACGATTGAGCGGCTCGGCAATCTTGGAGAACTTTGGTATAAATCTCCTAAACTGGCCGACCATGCCCAAGAATGACCGAAGAGATGACTTGCCATCTTTAGCCATACGGCGTAGAGGCTGTTTACCAACGGTTGGACCATACAGTATGACACTGGAGGCTGGATAGCCATGGCTGCACGGATTCTGTCTTCGATGATGGATAGGCCTGCCTCTGAGATATGGTGTCCGATAAAATCGATGGATTTGACGAACAACTCAACCTTGGAAGGCCTGATGTAGAACTGATGATCTCTGCAGCGCTGTAAGAACTGTCGAACATGCTTCACGTGGCTGTCAAAATCTGGACTGTACACTATGGTGTCGTCCATGAAAATGACCAAGAACTGATCGATGAAGTCAAAGAATGCTCGATTTCCAACGCGCGGAGCGGTCGCAGGAGCGTTAGTGAACCCGAAGGGCATCACTGTCCACTCATATGAACCGTATCTGGTACGTATTGCTGTTTTGTGAATGGCATCTGGATGTATAGGAAGCTGATGGGAAAACGAAGGCTGCGGAATTACCGGTAATTTTGAAACGGGGTCGGGTAATACCGGGTAATTACCAAGTAATACCAGGTAATTTTACCAGGTAATCGCTAGGGGGATCGGGTAATACCAGGTAATTACATACATAAAAAATTACCAGTAATTACCCCAAAAAATTACTCCGCAGCCTTAGGAAAAACTGATTGAAATCAAATATGCTAAACCATCGTGCCCCCTTAAGCTGTTCAAGAAGGGTATCGTGAGGTGGCAATGGATACGTGTCCTTTATAGTGATGTTATTAAGGGCTTGATAATCACAGCACATCCTCCACTTCCCCCTTGGCTTAGGAGCGAAAATGATTGGACATCCATAGGGTGATGATGATGGACGAAGGATACCCAGCTCGACATATTTGATGATCTGTCGTTTGAGCTCCTCCATCGTAGGCACTGGAATAGTACGAACTGGCTGTGATGGTGGTTTATGCCCAGGTTCAATGTTGATGCGATGATATCCACCTTCAAACCGTTCTGGCCTATGGCCAGCTGGAAGATCCTCCTGGAAAATATCTGAAAAGTCTTCTCTGATTAGATCGCGTGCTGCTGTGATCTTTGGGTCTTCCATAGTGGTGTCTGAGTCTGTTGCTGCCATGACCAGTTCACCATCGACCTCTGAGAGAAAAAAGAGATAATAAGCTACGGCTTCTTCAGCCGACCCACTGGATCGTATACGGCGTAGGTGCTTCCTCATAGTGGTGGCACTGACCAATTCCATTTCAGGAAGGTCATCTGAATCTGGAGTCTGTTCAACACTGGACAGAACTGTACGAACACTAGAACCTGATGAGTGTTTCCTGGTGATCGTCATATTCTTGGACTGGAAGTCAATGTGTGGGTTCCTTCTTTCCAACCAATCCTGTTCCAGGATGACTGTGAAGGGTTTCATGTCAATGATATAGAAATCTTCTGTATCCTTATACTTACCCAGCGTGAATGTAGCATTGGGAAGATAGGATGTACAGGGTAATTGGCTTCCTCCAGCCAATCCCACTGAGAATGATGATGAGTATGTTGGTGATATACCAAGCTGAGAAGCGAACTGTCTGTCGATAAATGACGATGTAGCTCCTGGATCTACCAAAATGTGAGTACTCTGTCCATATACCTTCCATTTGTACAACAACAGCTTCTTCTGTGATTTCAGCTGTGCTGCCTGTGACCGCATCTGTGCGATGTGTTCTGAGGGAGTATCCATCTGCTGGAACTGTAGTGTCAGACTGGAAAGGACTTCTTCTGAGATACTCTCAACCCGGCCACTTGCTTCAGTGGCATTTTCAGGCTGGTTTATCTTGGGGGTGCCCTCATCACTGGTACCTGTGCAGTACCCGGAGAGTTTCCCTGAGGAGCTGGAGCTGATGCTGGAGCTGGAGCTGGAGCTGCAATTGCTGCATTGATGCTCTGCTGATTCTGTAGCTCCTTAACCAGGGTGTTGACTGTTTTTAGGAGTTTATTAGAATCACTTTTGCCACCCTGATTATTCTGTTGCTGCTGTCCTCTGTATGGATTATGAGCTGGAGGATTGCCTTTTATGGGTTTTCCTTCTGGTGTCTTAGTGGAAAAGCAATCCTTTGTGACGTGATTGGCACGACCACAACGCTGACAAGGCTGGGGAGGATTTGATGATGATCCTTTTCCCTTGCCTTTCCCGTTGCCTTTTCCTTTATTCCTCTGGGAATTCTGGTTGGCATTCTGATTCTGGTTGCATCGATTCTGATTGGATCCGTCATATGGTTTATTGTCACGGCCCTTGTCCTTGTCTTTCCTGACTGGGCCTCCTGACTGTTCCTTCTGTCCCCTATAGTGAAGGGTCTCTGCCTGCTTCGAATGAATTACATAATTCAAATCGAGCAGAATCTGTGTGGTCTGTGCCCACGACAGGTTATTCCTTTCATCCGCTGTCAGAAATCTGAGATGAAACTGTTTCCGAAGGTCTGATTCCATGTTACTGATGAATCTGTCCTTGATCAAGACATCATCCAAATCAACTGATGCTAGAGCAGCCAGTGATGTGAATGTGCGTAGGTAATCTGCAAAAGTCTGGTTACCCTGATGCAGTGCCATAAGATGCTTTTTGGCAACTGATATTTTGTGTGGATTACCAAACTGTCTGAGGAATGTATTTCTGACATTTTTATACGTGGCATCTGGTGTTTTGGCCACGACCTGAATATAGCGTCTCTCATTATTCCGAATGAACGTGAGGAAGACTGTGATGAGATCCTTATCTGGTGCACCTGGATATGTAAACTGAAAATATCTGTCTACTGTCTCTATCCAAATCTCAGCATCCTGTCCGACTTTGTATTCCTTCGGTGGATTCATTTTGACCTTAGGGACAAGTGCTGATGGAACTGGTGCTGGGTGTATATGACCATCATCTGGGTCTGTGAAGACAGGTGGAGCATGATCCTCTGAATAATCTTCTTCTGGCTCCTGAAGCTCTGTCTCTGGGTCTCTATATCGACTCATGTCTGGTTTCATACGACTGATGTTGTCAAAATACCCTATCTCATCAAATCTGGTCTGGGTATCAGCGTAACCAGAAAGCCATTTAGGTATTTTAAACCGACTGAAGGCATCATACGAGCCTAAGATATCAAAGAACCAGGTGGATGGATCCGGATTAATAGCTGGTACTTCTGCCATCTATAAGACAAAACACCACACCAACAAAAGCTTCAAAATGGATGTGTGTATATTTCTCAAAAAATTAAAAACATTCAAGAACCAACTTTTGTGTGACACTTAAATATGTTGTGGTGGGGTAAGGCAACCTTCAAAACTTCGCAAACATGACATTAAACCGTAGGCGCAAGGCTATTTGAGCCAAAATAGGCCTAAAATGCGGAAAACAGCCCGAAAACCGCGGTTTTCGGCCCATATTTCTCACAAAAAGAAATTTCTTCAAAAACCAACTTTTTTCGTTGTCTTAGAATTCATCCCTTAAATTCTAGTGACTTTCAAAACTTCCTAACGTTGAATTATGCATGTGACCACTTTGTGACGGCATAGGGAAATGCGACGGCTCTATGACATCAGATGAAGTGGATGCTCTGCAGCAATATCACATGTGTGTGCAGTACTTACAATACATGCAGCACCACACACACACTTGCAGTATATACTAATCATTCAGTATATACCAAGTGTATGCAGCAAGATGTACCATGCATTATTATACTGTGCAACTATATCATGCAGTTTGATTCCACTTTGTTATACAGTGACATGTGCATACATTTATGCAGCCAGCTTGACCACGATAGCAGCTGGCATACTAAAACCAGCTTGACCACGATAGCAGCTGGCATGTATAGTCTCATATAACAATGCATCAGACATTGCACATAGCATACCTGCTGTGCATGTAAACTATAAATGAACCCACATGGTGTAAGGTGTCTCTTCATGGTCTTAACACAATAATTAGCTCAGTATACCCTGACGCAGGATTTGGGATGGGTATACTGTTCTATTGTGGATCACTGAAAGGAATGCTCACCGGAACCATGTGTGAAATAGACCCAAGCAACTCATCACTGCAGATGAGATATGCAGGATTACAGTCACTAACTGAGTTGATATACATCATGTTAGATACGAGATAGTTATCGGTTTTCGGAGGGGTGATACCACTGGTATCGTCGCGCGTCAGCGCGACGATGCCAGTGGTGTCACCCCGTAGAAAACCGATAACTAGCTTATCGGATTTTTAAGAGTGGCCACGTCGGATTTGATATCGGTTGAAGCACTTTGTTATTACTTTCCACGTCGGATTGCGTGCATTTTACGAGTTTGGAGTCCTCGAAGCGCATCGATCGCGATCGTTTCGTGACATTTAGGAAATAATTTGAATGGAATCGTTCGATCAAATCGATCGTCGATCGCAGCGTCCTCAGTCGAAAATTCAAAATCTCTTTTGACGATTTTGACTAAACCAGTTTTGAATCCAGCTCATTTTTCGCGTTTGACTTGATGAACACCGCTTGCTGTAACTAATTGTTGTTTTTCTTTTTGCACGCTTTCCAATTGAAAATGGTATACCGGCGTGCTGGTGTCATATAATCCAAGAGAAGGGCATGCAATGCCAAACCGGAGGCCAATCCAGATGGAATCGTGGCTCGGGTCAAGAAACTCCATCGGGAAAAGCGTCCCAACACGCGCAGCCAGACCAGCTCAGCCCTCGTTGTTTCTGTACCCCCTGTTCAGGACCTCGCGATGGTTCCTGCACCGACGGAGAGGGAGGGGAAGGCCTGTGTGAAACTGTCCCCAGAGATTCTCGACCGACTCAAGGAGCGTCGAGCAGAGCTTTTCGCTGAGATGCTCAAGGAGGAGCCCAACACAGGTCGCTCTACCAAAACCGCCAGCAACTTTTTCTCTAAGTGGCTAAAGGCTTATGCCAAACTCCCTGCTACAAGCGACCCAAGGCTATATGACTATCCACTTGTTAGCGACTCTGAAAATGAGGGGCCCACAGCGCCAGATTTACTTCTTGCCTGCATGTCGGACGAGGCGGCATGGGTTTGGGGGATTCATATCGGTCCAGTCGGTCCGTCCAGTCCGTCCAGTCCGTCCAGTCCGTCCAATCCGTCCAGTTTGGATGGACTGGACGGACCGGACCAAACATTCTTAACATTCTAAGATTTCGCAAAATAGGGCTCCCATACTTAAGCCCATACTTAAGGAGGGTAACGCGTCGGCCCGCGTCGACGCCTGCGTTTTCACATACTTAAGAAAATTTAAATGTTTTCTTCATACTTAAGGAATCTACACTGACTCCCCCGTCCCCCCTAACCAGGGACTCAGGGGGTATAACCCAGTCGTATGCGAGTGTCAAACGTGCGTCAGAGAGACGAACCCAACGACAGAGCTTGACAATCGTATACGATTGTCAAACGTGAGTCAGGCAGTAGCCCTGTGATTTTTTGCATCCGCCCAGCATGCCCTCCTGGGCAATATTTAAATCGCTTGAGGCCTTTAGGAGGATCATTTCCCATTCTTTCCTAGTCCGGTCTATACGGGCTATATAGAAATTATTAATGAACACGCGATACACAGGTCTGACAATCGTGTACGATTGTCAAAACTGTTTCCCAAACGAATTTATTTGTAATTGTTTTGTTGTTAGTAAAAAACTTACACCGAACCCCACAACAATAATATGGGGGGGTGGGGGGGTGGGGGGGTCCGAACCAGTTTTGAAAACTAAGGGGCGTAACCGGTTGACCTGAGGTCCAACTGGTTGGAAGTGATTAGTGCAAATTGATTAACTGGTTGGGGTTAGCTAGTAAGTAAATAAGAAATTGATTAACTAGCTACAAAGGGTTAATTCCTTTTTTTGCACTAGTTAACTGGTGGTTTAACTGGTTGCTGTATTGCCAAAATTGAGTATTTGGATAATGCGGCATTAAATTTTGCACATTCGAGGTCAAAATCGACCCATTCGGGTATACGTATTAGTTGTGCCAGATGTCATAATTACTGGCAACGCGAGGTACTTATGATTCCTATTATTAATGAAAACCTATTTTGCCATTGTGGAGGGCTTCCGATTCTTTCGCCACATCTTGCTGGGAGCTCCTGAGACTATTGTTCCCTCAGATCATCAGCCACTGGTTTGTTTCCAGTCCAAATCCACACTAAGCCCCAAACAGGCGAGGTAGTTGGATGACGGAGCTCTCCGAGTACAACTTCCGAATAGAGCACATTTCTGGCGATAAGAATAAGGTTGCAGATGCACTCACCCGTATTTCTACACGCTTTGAACTCACTGATTGTCTGAAACATATAGACATCACCGAGGTTCCAGTCATTGACATACCGTCTACAGATTCTACATTCATTACTCTTATATCTTCAGCATCAGCTCATCAGCTTCACGGCATTATTATATCTCAGTATGATCGTGACACATTTGCACAGACTATATTATCTAAGCTGGCATCATCGACATCATCACGACAGTCAGTCAGCAATTTTGACCTCATTCAGGGGTTGATCTATCGCAAGACCATTTATGGCAGACAGCTTTACATTCCACCTACTGACAAAGTTCCTACAGATGACGGTGAGATCACACAGCTTCGCCACATTCTACTTCATGAGTGCCATTCAGCCACTATTTCTGGTAATGTAGGCAAAAACCGCATGCTTCATCTATTGCGTAGCCGATATTATTGGCCAGGAATGACGATGGCAGCCATTCAGTACATTCGGGAGTGCCCCGTGTGTCAACGCCAGAAAACGAGGTGACACAAACCTTATGGTCAGTCACATATACGATATTGTGTGCCTAAGACAAAATGGCTTGATGTATCTCTTGACTGGATTACTGACCTGCCTATCACTACTAATGGGCACGATAGTATATTTGTGGTAATATGCCAATTCTCTCATCGCTGTCATCTCATTCCCTTTAGCATGACCTGGACTGCTCAGCATACTGCTTCAATATATATGCAGCATATCTTCAAGCTCCATGGTCTTCCGAGGAACATCATCTCAGATCGAGACCCCAGATTTACTTCTACATTCTGGCAAACACTGTGGAAATCTACTGGTACGAGATTGTCTTTGACGTCTTCACACCATCCACAGTCGAATGCAAGCAATGAGAGGAGCCATGCCTTCATTGAGGACATCCTCAGGTATTTTTCAATCTGTTTGATGCATGATTCACCATCCTCTGGTTTATAAACTGATTAGATAGTATTTTCTCCTCAGGTATTGTTGCAACGATACTTCAGCCAATTCGTGGGAGGACAAGTTGCCTCTGGTGGAGTTTGCAATTAACAACACAGTTTCTGCAACTACTGGTTATTCACCATTTTATCTCGACTCGATGGCGCAGCCACTTTCGCCTCATGACCTGGCAATCACTATTCCGCCAGAAGCTCCTGTTCCAATACAGAATGCTATTCGAGATCATTTTGACCAGTACTCGACTGTACATGCCAACGCGGTAGACAACATCTCCCGAGCAGCAGAAATTAGCCAAGCCAGATTCAATAAGACTCACATGCCCCGGCAATATGCAGAAGGGCAGAAAGTTCTTTTACGGACCGAGTTTATCAAATGGACTGGTTTGACAAAGGCAGGCAGACACTTTAAGCAGCCATATATTGGGCCGTTTACCATATCTAAAGTGCTCAGCCATGGACGTGCTTATGTGTTAGATTTCGGGGATCTCGATATTCGTATCCATCCGGTACAGCCTGTATTCAGAATAGAGTTGTATAACGACTCGATCCAAGCACCTTTGCCTCTGCCACAGATGATCACCGAAGAAGGGCAACCACTGTTTGAGATATCACACATACTCTCAGATAAGATCACTAGAGGTGTCAAGTACTATTTAGTGCGATATGCAGGCTACGGCCCTGAGCATGACACCTGGGTCAAAGCCACAGAGCTGACCAATGCAGCAGACATGATAGCTACCTATGAAGGCTGTCATTATATTAAGCCTAATGCCCTTACTTCTTGTAATATATACTAATACATGTCGATCATCTATATACCTTGCTCTTAATGTTTTATCATTATGTTGCATAGAAGCAGGAAATTGATCCTTCCTTGCTAAAGGTGTAGTGAGCCTTGTACACAATCATACCCTTGCACAGATACGCATACATGCGGGTACCATATCTGTGGATAAATAAAAACTGCTATGCTACCTTTGCCAGACCGTGGTTTGTCATTCGGATCTATGGCCAGTAATCCGAGCTACCGGATACTGAGGTGGACGGAGTTGTGATCCTGAGTTATGCTTGACACACATAACTAAAACGAATCTCACATTAGTACGTTGTCGAATCCACTCTATGAAATGTTCGTCAAAGCGCGCGTACCGGACCAAATATTGAGGAGTTGAGCAGACCGGGTGCAGGATTATAAATCCAATCTCGTTAAGCAGGGCCACTCCGTTTGCATTAAAACAAGCCCCCAAAATCGGGCTCCCCATGCCGCCTGTGAACCTCCATAGTAGCTTCAGGAGGGGAGGAAGGGTTGGGTGCACTATATAAGGCCGTGGAAACATGTACCCAAGGGTTTTCGTCGATCGGTCGTATATATAAGGCGAGAATCGTTCGTTAAATCGTCGATCATCGTTCGCTAAGGCGTCGACGGCAAGCGCAAATATTATCCGTAACGTAAACCTCGGATACCTTGAATCGTCACTCTGAAATACGATACGCAATTCATGGATACCTTGAAACGTCGCTCTGAAATACGATACGCAATTCATGGGGGCTACATCCTAAGAACTGTAAGGCTAAATGCCTAAGGTGAGGGTTTAAAGTGGGCTCAGTTTCCCCCAATATCCTAAAACACCTTGAGGGACGCCTCATCGGTGTAAGAAGACTGGTACCAGCACAACAACAAAGACATCAAAGACATATACAAAGGTATGCCCGTTGTGAGGTCACAACTCTCTTAAGAGGGGAGATCTGTCAGGGTTATGACCGATGACATATGTGTCATACCTGTCATACGTGTCATACGTGTCATACCATGTCATACCATGTCATGGCATGTCGTGTCATGTCATATATTATAATGACAGACAGTCGTCAGTACGGTCGACTATAACATATACAGCCATACCATCTGTCATCCACTCACCTTGCTGAAATCTGTGTAGGCAGCCCTGACTGGGAGTCCCGGTCAGGCCCCTAAGCTAAACTGCCCCTCTCCGCTCTCGTCTCTGAATTTTCTAGAATTTCTACGCAATCGGGGGGGGGCAGCGTGGGGGGTGATCTGGGGCTGACCAGGGAGGGTAGAGGGTTGATCTGGCGTGGGGCTGGGGGCAAGCGGACAGAACACTTGATGCTGGACATGCAGATCTCATGAAGGAAGCCCACGTGGTGTGGAAAGTACACGTGTGCCCAATTCCTGCCTCAGCTTCGAGCTTGTTGGAATGTCGACATTGAATGTGCTTCCGAGCCTTGTGCTTCCTTCAGACGGGAGAGTCTTCAGAGCTTCGGAGTTGTTTACAACCGGGCTGGACGACCATCGGATCGCTCTCAAGTTAAAAACAAAAAGTGACTTTTTGTCCGCAGTAAAAGATATGCAGGTGCTCTCCACTATTCGCGCGCTGTTGCACTTGTGCGCTTTGCCGCCCCCTTTCCATCGTTTTGCAGTCTGCGATGTTCTGGCGCTTGGCGTCAAGTGCGCTGTGCCATTTCCGTCACACACCGCCACGATTTAAGGGTGCAGCGCCTCTCCCGTTCCTGCGTGCTATCGTGCAGTGGCGCCCGCAAAATTTCAAGCGTAATTCAGGTGCCTGGTGCTGGGAGGAGTTTATGACTGGATGAGATGGCGATGTGTGGCTCGCAGACGTTATGGAGGGCGGTGCAAGGACGTTCCAGCAAAGACGATTCTGCACTGCGGGACGCCCTCTTGGCGGAAGAGGGAGGCTCCGATACGGCTGTGTGAGTTCCTAAATCCGTTTGATGTCAGAGGTGAAGGCTGGTGTAAGGAGTTGAGGGGAGGTCGGGGAGAGGTGTACACTGCAGTGATAAGTGGGTGCTGGGAGGGGACGAGGGGGGTTTCGGGGAGATCATCTCAGGAAAGAGGCTCAGCCCGAGGAGTCGGTGAGTTTGTGGCGGCTAGTGGGGGAGTCCATGCCTGACTGGCCTTTGCTCTGCCTGGCCTTCGTGTTCCTGCTTCTCGCGGTTGCGTGTGACGTGGCAGTGCCGAACTTCCAGAGGTGCTTCCTACCCCATGTCGTGCGCCTGGGGGACAACGCTGAGCCCAAACGTATTTTCGATGTTCGATGCTCCACGTGTACGGACGACTTTTACTATCCTTTCCCAAAGCCACCTTCAGCAGCTTATGAGAATTAGGAAAGGAATCCCTGTGCTGTAGACAGTCGACCCTCAAGCGCCCTTAGAACTCAACCGCCCCTCTTGCAAGACGACTGGCTGATGCAGACCGGAACACACTTACAGCATATCAGTGTTCTATTCGTCAGCACCTCTATGTCACTGCCTATTTATACAAACCCTAAGACATCCCCCTACAGCTCTTCCCACTGTCCTCGCCCGTCCTCCTGCAACGAAGATTGACACGTCGTAAAAACAGCGCTTTAGCAGGCGACGTGGCGAGGCCTCCGAAGATTTGAGGTGTGCTGTCAAAGCGCTTGCATTGCTGCCACATGGTGCGCTGACAGTCCGTGCATGTGACAACGCAGCGATGCTCTGTTTTATGCAACCTCTCAGCCAGATCAACATAAGTTCCACCGCACGTTGCTCTTCCTCATTCTGAGCTCTGTCGGCAGTGGTTCGCCCCCCGCCCCTGCAACCCACTACTCAACCTCACCCGGGCCCCCGCACTTGCAGCTTTGACTGGCACAAGCTCTGTCAGTGCTGCATACCCCTGGTCTTCCCAACGCCCCCCAACCCCGCTCCTTTTAGCCGCTCCATCCCCCACAGGTTACGTCTCATCTTTGTATTCGGCTTTGCAGAGTGCCAAATGCCAGGAACAAATACTTTTATATGCATCGAAATCATAGACACCTAGGTGCCCCATCCCGCAGGGGTGCTGGAGAGACGCTCGATGCCACTGAATAATCTCTTCTGCATTCCGTGTTGCAAAGGACAAAGGTCATGAATGGTGACGGAGTTGACGGGAGGGTCCATCGAGCAGGGCTGTTTGCCGGGTGCCGAGGTGGCATAATGGCCATTTGCAACAATCGCCTCGTGGCTCGCCTTCAGCGCACCCTGTTTGTGGCCATCATTAGCCAGGTGTTCGCCCGAGTTCTCCAACAGTATCCATCCTCCCCGGCCATA
Organism: Cymbomonas tetramitiformis; assembly: GCA_001247695.2. Classification (NCBI taxonomy): domain Eukaryota; kingdom Viridiplantae; phylum Chlorophyta; class Pyramimonadophyceae; order Pyramimonadales; family Pyramimonadaceae; genus Cymbomonas; species Cymbomonas tetramitiformis. Next base: position 17,119 of record LGRX02035775.1, read on the forward strand.
CCCCGAGTCATCCGGTGGTATTCATCCTCACCTGCTACAGCTCGATTGACTTCCGCCGGCCTGATTGCTCCGGAGATCTGCATGAGTGTACCTGCGGAGGGTGCATGCAGACCGTCGGATTCTTTGATAATACAACCACTGGGAAGCTGACGAGCCGACTCACTGCCGACACAGAGCAGATCGCCAACGTTGTGGGTAATCCCCCCGCCCTTTGATAGCCACCGGGATGGCAAACGATATGCACCCGTATCCATGACTGACCTCTGGGCGAGTTCTTCCCGCAGCTGTGAGATGAAGGCGGTGTCTCAGGCTGTCAGGGGGAACTGTGTGGGGCAGGGCTCAACATCAACGTCATCTTGAGGTCCATGGTTCGCCTGCTGTTCGTGGTGGTTTACCTCTACTTCCTCAACTGGGAGCTCGCCTCCGTCAACCTGGGTGAGCGCGCTCGGCCAATCATAGCGCTATTCGGAGCGCGCTCAGCCAATCATGGCAGCGCTCTTCGACTTTGGCCTCTCCGCTGTGCACCAATCTCTCAAACGCGCCCTTCTCCCACGCCAACTAGCCTCCACCAACTCGCGGCGAGGCCTCAAGGCGCCTGCACGCTTCCGTTACGGCCTGCCGTGCCTTAGCTGTGTCCCTCCAAGGGGCCGCGCCTTGCCCACCACCTCACCTCGCTGAACAGCAACAGCGGAAGGCTGATGCGCGCCCTCTTGGAGCTGGAATGTGGTGGGCAGCAGATAAGGTGCTGGCAGGCGACGGGACTGCTCAGGTGCCACCAGCATCTTCTATGTGCTCTCGCACTTCTACGGCAAGTTCATGAAGTACTACTCGAAACTAGCCCAGGTGGCTGCCCCTCTCCTGAGCGCCGGGCGCCCGCCCCCGGTCAGCCCTTCCTCGTTCAGGCTCCGTGGCCTTGGGCCGTCCACGGTCTCTGATGCGCGTCCAGCTTTCCCCAAGCCGCGAGCTGCACCGGGCCGCGTGAGTGGCACTCCCTTTTTGGGCGGGAACTCTGGAGCGTTGTGGCAACTGAGGTCGGAGTCCCGTTTTGGCTCGCCGTTGTGCAGGACGCCACGGCGGAGACCAACGAGGTGGCCGAGCAGGCGATCTCTTTGGCGCGCGTGGTCCACGCTTTCGGTGCCGAGCTCTTCGAAACCGCGCGGTACACGGAGGTGCGTGTGATTGGCGGGGAGGGGCCCAGCCTTAGCCTGCTTCAATCTCAGGCAGCGACCGGGGCCCGTCTCCAGTGAAGCAGTGTGCCCGAGGGCTGCCAGGAGCCCCAGGCAGTGCCTGATGTGGAAGGTACTTGATATCTATGAGCGATTTTCTGCGCGGGCTGGCCACAGCAGGCTGCGAGCATAACTTCATACCGCACTGGCTGTGATCCGTGGCCGGTGGCGCCGCTCTTAAGTCTGCGATTGGTGTTGGCCTGCTGCGCGTGGCCCAAGCACGAGAGAGACGTGAGGTGGGCAGGGTGGGGACGGGTGATCAAATCCCCTTGCAGGCGGTGCTTCACCGGCTTTCGTTACAAAACAAGACAAGCTTCGCTTACGGGGTCTACACGGTATGCAATCCATGCTCTGCGATAGCCACGACTGCCATTCCGGGTTGAGTGCGAGCGCGGTGCAAGTATCTGTAGAAGACGAGTCCGTGCTTGCACCTGGCAGCCTTCTTGCTACGACTCGTTCATGCTTCTGTGAATAGTGCAGCACTGTCATGCGCGATGGTTGGGCCGTCGAGGTTTGGTGAATAGTGCAGCGCTGTCATGCGCGATGGATGGGCCGTCGAGGTTCTGTGAATAGTGCAGCACTGTCATGCGCGATGGTTGGGCCGTCGAGGTTTGGTGAATAGTGCAGCACTGTCATGCGCGATGGATGGGCCGTCGAGTTCTGTGAATAGTGCAGCGCGTCATGCGCGATGGTTGGGCCGTCGAGGTTTGGTGAATAGTGCAGCACTGTCATGCGCGATGGATGGGCCGTCGAGGTTCTGTGAATAGTGCAGCACTGTCATGCATGCGATGGTTGGGCCGTCGAGGTTTGGTGAATAGTGCAGCACTGTCATGCGCGATGGATGGGCCGTCGAGGTTCTGTGAATAGTGCAGCGCTGTCATGCGCGATGGTTGGGCCGTCGAAGTTTGGTGAATAGTGCAGCACTGTCATGCGCGATGGATGGGCCGTCGAGGTTTGATGAATAGTGCAGCGCTGTCATGCTTGATGGTTAAAGCATATTTAGGGTTTTAGGAGTATCAGCCAGCTGGCTCTGCTCCTCCACGAGGTTGAAGCTGGGTTGTTGGCGCAGGTGCTGTACACAACATGCAATAATATGGTTTCGGTGGCGATGCTGCTATATGGCAACTACATGCTGAACACGCGCCACGACATGAGCGCTCGCACGATGCAGAAGTTTGTGTTCTACTCCTCCATCCTCTCCGCGTCCGTGCAGGTCCGTGGCCACCTCCCCTCTGCGGCGCGTGTGACTCCGTGCAAAACCCTACAGCCTAAGCCTCTATGGGTGGATTGCCCTCGCCCGCCGAGAACGACGTTGAATGGATGAGCGCCATTCAGCGTGTCATCCAGCAGCGGGGATACAGAGCGTCATCCAGCAGCAGCAGCAGGGATGCAGCGTGTCATCCAGCAGCAGCAGGGATACAGCGTGTCATCCAGCAGCAGCAGGGATACAGCGCGTCATCCAGCAGCAGCAGGGATACAGCGCGTCATCCAGCAGCAGCAGGGATGCAGCGTGTCATCCAGCAGCAGCATTGATAAAGCGTGTCATCCAGAAGCAGCAGGGATACAGCGTGTCATCCAGCAGCAGCAGGGATACAGCGCGTCATCCAGCAGCAGCAGGGATACAGCGCGTCATCCAGCAGCAGCAGGGATGCAGCGTGTCATCCAGAAGCAGCATTGATAAGCGTGTCATCCAGCAGCAGCAGGGATGCAGCGTGTCATCCAGCAGCAGCAGGGATACAGCGCGTCATCCAGCAGCAACAGGGATACAGCGCGTCATCCAGCAGAGGGGATACAGGCGTCATCCAGCAGCAGCAGGGATACAGCGCGTCATTCAGCAGCAGGGATACAGCATGTCATCCACAAGCAGCAGGGATACAGCGTGTCTTCCACAAGCAGCAGGAATACAGCGCGTCATCCAGCAGCAGCAGGGATACAGCGCGTCATCCACAAGCAGCAGGGATATAGCGCATCATCCACAAGCAACAGGGATACAGCGCGTCATCCACAAGCAGCAGGGATACAGCGCGTCATCCAGAAGCAACAGGGATACAGCGCGTCATCCACAAGCAACAGGGATACAGCGCGTCATCCACAAGCAGCAGGGATACAGCGCGTCATCCAGAAGCAACAGGGATACAGCGTGTCATCCACAAGCAGCAGGGATACAGTGCGTCATCCACAAGCAGCAGGGATACAGCGTGTCATCCACAAGCAGCAGGGATACAGTGCGTCATCCACAAGCAACAGGGATACAGCGCGTTATCCAGCAGCAGCAGGGATATAGCGCATCATCCAGCAGCAGCAGGGATATAGCGCATCATCCACAAGCAGCAGGGATACAGCGCGTCATCCAGAAGCAGCAATAAAGCGGCGTGCGATTGCATGAGGCGTTGGAGGCAGAGGTGGAGCAGTAATAACCCGCTCACCTCTCGCGTCTCGCAGGGTGTGGCCGACATGTACTCCGATATGATGAAGGCGGTCGGAGCCTCGGAAACGGTGTTCAAGATCATTGACGAGAAGCCAGAACGCCGTGGGACTGGCTCGACCGTCCCCGGCAACCAGAAGATCCAGGTGCCACTTCCTTGCAGCAGAGCTGCGACCCAGCTGCAGGGCGGCCTCCCAGACTCCAGCGGAGCTCCAGCCACCTGCGCCCTTCTTTTTTGTGAGCAGGCTCCGCGGCGGCGAACGGGTCGGTGGCGCTTGTCTCTACAGGAGGACAGCGCAAGCGCGAAAGATTTATCGGGCATGGAAGCCGTCGCTGAGGGGCAGCGGTTTCTCGCCGACTCGAAGGTCCCGTGCCTCCTTAACACTCGCCAAGGCCTCGCTAGTCCTCGGGGATTAGCCCCCCCGGGCTTCTTGCACAGCCAAGATCGAAATCTCTGGGTTCAGAAAACGCAAGGCACTCTGCACGCTTGCCATGCTTCAGACGCCTCAGCGCACACCCTCTTGGGGTATGCAGTGTGGGGTCCGAGGTCATCGGTGCTGTGTGGAGAGCTGGGGCGCCTTAGGCCATGCCTACCCTCGCTCTAGTCGAGTAAGCGGGCCTCGCGGGCGCCTGCTGCAGGGGGCAGTGCAGTTCGAAGGGGTGGACTTTGCATACCCCACCCGGGCCTCCGTCCGGGTCCTAAAGGTGCGCCTCCTTTCCAGCCCTCCCCGGCGGAGCGTGTGCGCGTCCGTGGGGCCGGCAGCACACAGAGGGCCGCGCTCCTGAGGCGCCTCGGCTAGAAGGCATAGCATGGGCGCCCCTTCGACCATGGCCAGCCACTGGCGTCTTGAGCTCAGGCCGCGGGCGAGAGCCAAGTTGCACACCGCCACGTCCTTGCCTCATTTCAGCGAGGACTTGAATCTGCTGCAAGGACTGCTACTCGGCACGTTGTGCAGGGTGAACGAGCGAGCTTCTTCAACGTCGGCGAAATATTTTTTCTCTCGACAAAATCTCTTTCTTGATTTCTTTCTCAGGAAATTCGTTGTGGGAGGCAGGTGAACAGAGGTTTGGGGGTGTCCGGTTGGAGGTCCGCGCCAAGCGCACAACTCTGTATCGTGCAAAGGACCAAAGAGGACTTCGGTGAAGAGGGGGGTGTGGGCGCAGGGGGTGAGCATCACCGTCCCTGCTGGAGAAACCGTGGCGCTGGTGGGCTCGAGCGGCAGCGGCAAGAGCAGCGTCATCCAGCTGCTGCTGCGGTCAGCTGCCCGAGTCGGCATGCTTTGTGCGCACGCACCTGCTCGATGCATGTTCCCGCTGCCCGTGGGAGTCTGCGCGGCGGGATCAACGGGAGCTTCAACAGAGAGTCTCCCGATCTCGTGTTACATATTTTCTGGCGGTGCATAGCAAGCCTGTTCTCTGGCTTGCCTGACTCCAACTGGACATGCTTCGATCGGCGGCGGTGAACTTTCAGTGGTGTGCAGCTGCTGCCGTCAACAGTGGTGTGCAGCAGCTGCCGTCAACAGTGGTGTGCAGCTGCTGCCGTCAACAGTGGTGTGCAGCTGCTGCCGTCAACAGTGGTGTGCAGCAGCTGCCGTCAACAGTGGTGTGCAGCTGCTGCCGTCAACAGTGGTGTGCAGCTGCTGCCGTTAACAGTGGTGTGCAGCAGCTGCCGTCAACAGTGGTGTGCAGCAGCTGCCGTCAACAGTGGTGTGCAGCTGCTGCCGTCAACAGTGGTGTGCAGCTGCTGCCGTCAACAGTGGTGTGCAGCAGCTGCCGTCAACAGGGGTGAGCAAAGCAAAGGGCTATGAAATTGCGCGGTCGGAGTAGAAAAGTGAATAGAGGGAGGAGGTGCGAGGGATTGCTGCAGCTACTATGATCCGGCGAAAGGGAGAATACTGTATGATGGGCGGGATGTGATGGACTTGCACACTCCGTGGCTACTCCGGCAGATGGGCCTCGTGAGCCAGGAGCCCCCCCTCTTCAGTGTCTCCATTCGGTCCGGACGCCGCGCGACACTTGACCTCCCTCTCCTGCCACGTGGCATCTTACAGCACTGGCATGCCCTATCACCTCGTGAAATACTGGAACACCGTCACACGCTTTCACTTCGTGATACACTTCAGCACTTAGATCCCTGTCACCTGGGCTGTCTCCAACCCTGGGATTGCTCCAAATTGACCGTGCCCGTGGTTACGTAGGGACAATATCGCCTATGCGGACAAGGCGTTCAGCGACGAGCAGGTGCGCAGGCGCAGATATTGCCGCCCGCTTTTCGGTTTCATCTCCATCTCATTGGCCCACGCGGTGCAGTGCCAAAGTAGATTAGAAAAGGAAGTAGCAGTGAGCTGACGGCGCTGCAAGTGACACCTGCTGGCTGCGTGTGGCGCGGCGTGATAGCTCGGAGATAGTGCGGTGTGCTGCTGCTTGGCCTGGTGTGACGGCTCCCAAGTCTACCTGCACAAGCGAAAACCGCGGGAAATTGTCACGAATATTGTGAACTGTGTTGAGGCGCGAGCTGCAAGCGGCTCTGTAAGTGTCTACATGTAGAATGCGCTCTCAATGTTCAGACCACACACAAAGCGGCGACGCCAATGCCTGCCGTTCCATACGGCAGCGGAGGTATTTGCTGAGGCGTCCGATGCACTTGAACATATGTCACGACATAGCTTAAGGGGAATGCCTCAGGTAGTCCGGTCAACCAACGAGGCCTCGGGTCTTGAAGTCGGAAGTGCGGTGGGAGCAGGTGGAAGCTGCGGCACGTCTGAGCAACGCCCACGACTTCATCGCGGGTGCGGCCACGCAGCGCAGGACTTGGCCGCTGATACACCTGTTGCTCGGATTTGCATCGTTTATATTCTATCCGCACCCAGCCGCTGATACACCTGTTGCTCGGATCTGCATCGTTTATATTCTATTTGCACCTAGCCGCTGATACAACTGTTGCTCGGATCTGCATCGTTTATATTCTATTTGCACCCAGCCGCTGATATACCTGTTGCTCGGATCTGCATCGTTTATATTCTATTTGCACCCAGCCGCTGATACACTGATGCTCGGTTTGCATCGTTTATATTCTATTTGCACCCAGCCGCTGATACACCTGTTGCTCGGATCTGCATCGTTTATAGTCTGTTTGGGTGTTGGCCATGGGGCTGTTGAGAGATCTGGGAACTGCTGAGGAAGTGTGCCCTTGCAGGCGGCCTTGAGAAAGGGCGGGAAACATGATGAGGGTAACTGGAACGGCGGGAAACATGACGAGGGTAGCGGAAACATGAGGAGGGTAACGGAAACATGAGGAGGGTAACGGAAAGAATGGGTGGGGGCACTGCTGCAGCTCTCCCGGAAGGATACAGCACCAAGCTCGGCGAGCGGGGGGTGTCGCTGTCGGGAGGCCAGCGCCAGCGCGTAGCCATCGCGAGGTAAGTCTCGCCTCTGGTAGGGGAGTGTTGGGGAATATCCATCGCCCGGTTTGACTCCTGATTGGGCAAGGCGCGAGGCAAGGCGCGCCTCCGATTTGGCAGCGCCTGATCAGTGCCACTCGTCCGCTTGCAGTGCCACTCCGCGCCGCTTTTCTTGATTCCGTGATCAGTCATCGATCTTGAGCACCAGCCAGGATCAAGGGCTGAGTGATCTAGTCTGCAAAAATTGGGCAGCAATTTCACTTCCTACTTAGCCTCATCCGGAAAAGGGCAATGGCAAGTGGAAGACAACATGGAAGCACCTTTTGTTGGCAAAAGAGAGCAACATGCGCCGCAGCATGCGCCTCGCGCTTCGAAGGGTTCGCAGGAATGAGGCCGGCAAACAAGATACTGAGGGTCTACGTAGATGCTACCCGCCAGGTTCGCCCATAGGCGAGATTCATCGCGCCTGTGGGCAGACCTGGCGCAGGGGAGAAGGTCGCGACGAGTCTGCCATTGTAATCTCAATTGCAATCTACACCATTGTTGATGGTATATTACAACACATTACAATTGTACACTCTACAATTGTAAAATATATCCTTCAACCGCGGGTAGCAAAAAATACTTAGAAAACTTTGATCTCACTAAGATTCGGCGGACCTGGCGCGTAACATAGACATGGTTTTTGGGGATTGAATGGCGTATTTACAAGAATGTGGAGGGGTTGGCATGACCAACCAGGGCGCTGCTGAGGCAGCCGGTGCTGCTGGTGCTGGACGAAGCCACATCGGCCCTCGACGCGGAGAGCGAGCGCCTCGTGCAGGTGCGTGCCGCTCCTCAGACAGCGCCAGTCGTTATCGCGATGTGATCGCAACAAAGAATCTGAGCCGTGGGAATGACTTTCCCGGCGGGAGAGTGGCTCGAGGCACTCCGTAGGAATGTTTGTGAGAAGCCAGAGCTGCGGCTGGGGTTGCAATTGAGTGGGAATGTGGGGAGTGGAGTACGAGCCCAGGCGGCACTGAACGACGCAATGCGAGGCCGCAGCGTGCTGGTCGTAGCGCATCGCCTCAGCACCATCGCAGGTCGGCGCTTGGACCACTCATGGCGCCCCATCTACACTTTTCCCCTCCGCCCTGATGTCGCCACATTCGGCGGGTTGCGCGGATACTCGCATTCGGGGCCTGCCGCGCACCACCTGGAGGATACTCGCATTCGGGGCCTGCCGCGCGCCACCTGGAGGATACTCGCATTCGGGGCGTGCCGCGCGCCACCTGGTGGATACTCGC
>LGRX02035775.1:30734-84954 GCA_001247695.2 Cymbomonas tetramitiformis
TAGGAGGATACTCGCATTCGGGGCCTGCCGCGCACCTGGAGGATACTCACATTCGGAGCCTGCCGCGCACCTGGAGGATACGGCTGCTATTCGGGTCCTCTTCTAGCTTCCACTTTGCCATAAACGAGGCCAGGCGGTGTCCTCAATCCTCCTGCGACCTTTGATTTGGCATAACTAATTAAGTAATCGCTTTTCCAGGAGCCGTGTGCACTCTGTGATAGCGCTTTTTGGGTGCATGTATGTTCCCTGGGTAGCTTAGTGCCAGGAATGTGTAACGCCGAGAGAGCCTGTGTCTACGTACATTTGCTTGTGTGTGTGTGGGTATGTTTATCCTTGCGACTCCTTTGGCACAGCGTAGCCATAGAACATCGGCTGCACTATGTACCCACGCCGGGGATCAAAGGATTCAGCGCACACTTCGGGACACTCATCCGGAATCTCCGGAGCTCGCTAGTGAAGAATGGGACCCCCTAAGACTTACTGGGCCACCTGAGCCCCTCTACAACTGCACGGCCAACGCGCCGCTGCCATGTCTCTGGAGCCGGTTCAACTCTGCCCCCCGAGCTGCTCGAGCCATCTCTTCATCACCAAGTCTACACTCAGGACCACCCCCTCTACTCCCTGAGCCTTACTGTATGTGTGCCAGGGAAGAAGGAACACACTTCATTGCTCGCCTTCGGCTCGCCTTTGACTTTTTCGATTTTATTTTTTTTCTTTTCTTTTATCCATGCTGATGATGCTTCCCGTCGTGGGCGTTCTGAGGCCCTGGCAAGCATGCCACCGGACCGCGCTCAGGCTTTGGAGCGCCTAGGACAGCAGAGAGGCAAGCAATAGTTCTCGCTTGCGCGCGCTGCACCTGATGTTTCCCCCCTGATTTCCTTTGACTTTTTCATGCCAGGGCTAGAGCCCCCTCCTGGTTCCTTTACATGGAGAACGTCAAGGGCAGCCTGGGAGAAGCTCTCAGCAGCCCAATCAGGCTTGGTATACTTGACGCGTGTGCTCAAGGTGCCTGGCTGTAGCTACCTCCAGTGCAGTCGTGGGATACAGAACAACCTCTTGCAATTTGCTTGATGTGGTGGTTGAGCCTTCGGGCGCGCGCCTTAGGTCTCTAAGTGTGTGGGCCGCCAGTACTCGCTGGCGCATATGTGTTTTGTCCTCCAGTGTTTGTACCGGCAGTAAGCACTATCTTGCTGGGTTCCCCCTTTCACATGGGGCGCCTCGGACAAGGAGGGGGGAGGCTGGTGCGCACTTGAGCTGCAGCTGGGTTCCCCCTTTCACATGGGGCGCCTCGGACAAGGAGGGGGGAGGCTGGTGCGCACTTGAGCTGCAGCTGGGTTCCCCCTTTCACATGGGGCGCCTCGGACAAGGAGGGGGGAGGCTGGTGCTCGCTTGAGCTGCAGCTGGGTTCCCCCTTTCACATGGGGCGCCTCGGACAAGGAGGGGGGAGGCTGGTGCTCACTTAAGCTGCAGCTGGGTTCCCCCTTTCACATGGATTCTTTCTGTGGGACAGCGTTAGATGCTTGCCTAACGGGCCCACATTGGCGCGTTTGGTTGGATGTGTGTGAGAAATGTCCTGTCACGGCCTGTTCCTGCATCCTTCTCGTCCACTAGAATGGTGTTGGGCTAGCTTCGGTTGCTGTGCCTCGCCGCGTTACCTGATCAATGTCAGTGCCTCACGCACCCGTAAATGTGTAATCATCCAGTAGGGCTGCATGCCTACATCAGCACATGCTGCGCTCCATGGTGCCGTTCTGACAGTGCGCGTGTGACATGGCCCTGCCCTGTTGCTCCACACTTCTTTCATCCAGCACTGGGGGGTTGGTGGGCTGGCTGTGGGTAACGGGCCTCAAACCATTTAGTGTGTGTGCCCCTGTCCGCTGCTTTTCATGCTCGAACAAACCACAGGTAGGCAATAATGCTGGGGGTGATCGAGGTGACTAATAGGTGACACAGGGCGGATGGTATGTGAAACGTGCATTGTGCAGGTGCAGACTGTATATACGTACTTAGCCAAGGTGAAGTGAAAGAGTCTGGGACCCATGCTGATTTACTGGATTCTGGAGGTGCCTATGCGAACTTGGTGGCTCGTCAGCTTGGACATCATTCTGCAAGTTGTGCCAGTTTGACATCCGCTGTCGCCGATGAGCATCAACCTGAATAATCATTGAAATACTTGGAGCGTACTGTATTGATGATACACGTGCTGTACTCGTGTTTGCTTGAAACACATAATTGAGTCACAGCTTAGTAAGTCATTGTGACAGAAATGTAAGTGAATGCCATAATGATATGTGAATGCCATGCATGTTATGCGGTTTTACTCGTCGCCATCTGTTCGATGTTTGCAACGACCGATTGGCATGCTACACACACTTGATCTCATTGGTATACGTAGTGCAAATATATAAATAGCGTGACTTTTATATAGGTTCTCTCCGGAAGCCCTACTCAAATGATTGGAGATGCTGGCCGAGAAATAAGGAGGCAACTTCACAAATTGCTAGACGAACCACGCACGGTTGATTGCTTCAATAGTGAGTGTAGTTCTCCACACTGCACAGATAACCAGACTGACCGCAATTCTTGGGTCGGGCATTCGATGCACTTATCCTAGGATAAGCACATAGTATACGTAGTATTATTCAGTGCCTGTCCCCAAATATATGGGTACCGCACAAACCACTGTCATCCGCTAGACAAATCTGTGACACCTCTCACTGAAAAAAGAGACTTTTGAGTCGTTTTTTGAGACCTCCAGGAAAGGCGACAACGGGGCGCAGTGCGCTCCTATTTCGCTATTGCCCAAAGCGCATTTCAATTTCCATAGGCCCAGGTGGGCATTTAGGGCCGTTCTACACGTAGCGCAAACTTTTCGGCCTTGCACCTCCCGCCGGGGTGCAGCCAATCTCCCGGATCATGATTATGTGCTGTTTTAGCGGTGAAACTTGCGGGATTAGGAACATCATTCGTGAATATGTTCATTTTTTTCAAGTCGAATATGCATAGGCTTTGTCTTTGGCAGCCACCTCGCGTGGAGTCGCACGCGCTTGTTCATAGCTCTTGCGGGATGTTGCGATCCCGCAACCTCCCGCAAGATTCGAACAAGCGCATGGAACAAATTTCGCTCATAGCGTGCTCTGCTATGGAACTCTTTGCCTACTCACACATATGCCCTCTTAGAAGCAGGCATATTCCTGGGCACGCCCGCTTCCGATGTGATATGGTCGGAAGCGTCACTTGAGTCAAAATGTTCTCCGCTCCCCGCAAAATGATCATCCCGACGTAGAGAGCAAATCTTTCGGGATGCTTCATACTATTGGATTGAATAGTATCATATGACGGTGACAAGTGCAATTTAATGTGTTATATCATGAGAATCTGCGTTAAAACGTCACTCAGTAATGCAGTTCTTTAACCTAACGGGGCAAAAGTTGCTGTTTCAGAAAGTTGAACATTGAACAGCAAGAAAAATAAACGCGATCTAACGGTCTGAATTTCGATAATGAAATATGTTGATCGCAGTCCGTCCGTTTCATTCGCTTTCTTGGGTACCGTCGTCTTCGAGTGTTAAAGTGAGGAATTATAATTAATTTTGTCAAGATTTTCACAGTACTTTGTGCGGTACCCAAAATATATATTTGGTTACTATTGTGGTGCGCAGTGGGGACGGTAACACCATTTGCTTTCAAAGCAGTATAACCATAGGGTTGCGACGACTTGATGCAACCGGAAAGTAAATAGATAGGGCACAGGCTTATGAATGGCGAGTAGGGGAGCCAGTTGCAAGCGCTCGGGACAGCACTGCATGGGTGGGATGAGGTGATTTCATGTGTGGAGTTGAGTGCGTGTATGGCTACACCACGTCATGAAATGCAATAGACGGAATACGTATGTGCCATACATGAAATACTACACATCCACCATTATACACATATCACACCGAAAGCTGAGAATATTGTGGGAATGCACTGCCATTTTACAAATATCACACAGAAGGCTGAGAATAGTGTGGGAATGCACCGATGAAAACGAATATTGTTCATATGGGTGCACAGCTTCTGGGGAAATACCATATTGTCTTATGGAATGCAAATGGGAGAATTCAAGACCTCATTGCGTACTGATATCAGCTTCGGAAAACTAGTTACGGCAGTGCCTGTACAACTGTATACTGGTATGGTGCCAACTGGAAGTCGCAACAGCTCTATACACCTCTCCATGCCAAGTGCCGCTGGCACACCTATCTGTACCAAGTGTCACTGACACACCTATCTGTACTAAGTGTCACTGACACACCTGCAGAAGTGTATAAAACACCGTCTACACTTAACGTAAATCCTGTTTGGTAGGGCCTTTGTCTTCAGTTGCTTTATGAGTCCATTCTGTTAGTGGATCGCTTCACTGAACTCGTGTTCGAGTTTTGTTCTTGCAGCCTTCTCCTTAGCAAACTCTTCCTCCATTTGTACAATTTGAGCCTGTGCAACATTCAAACCACACCGGGCGGCAGCCACCTCTCAGTGCTGTGGGCGGCTTGCACTGTTGGAAGAAGCAGCGGACCGAAACCTTCCTCCAAAGAGGGCTGTGCCGGCTTAAAGCGCCGATTTCCTCCAAAGAGGGCTGTGCCGGCTTAAAGCGCCGATTTTCTTCAGCCGGCAGCGGCTCCCCGCAGCTCCTTGAATACCCTTTAGAACGGTCAGGGCGCCTTGCAAAACCTTGACCATCTCCACTCGTTGAACATCCCTATTGTATCCGTGCTCTAACACTGATGGACCTTGGCCCATGCCCGAACACTGATGAAATGACGTGCCACTGACAACACTGGAATGTGTTGTCTAATGATCAGGCAATCGCGGTAAGGAAGTGAGCTCTGTTTTGTTCTTCACCTTCAGCTGTTCACGATTAACTTTTGAAGAGGGTTTTGCAGCAGGCCCGTCGCCGAGCGGGTCTCGAGGAACCTCTCGCCCAGGGAACACTCGGCCCATAGTGTGATTCATCTCGAAATCCTGCAACCCTCACAACCCAAGGTTGATTACTCTGCGCTCTGAGGCCTATCATCCTGCGCCCCAACAGGTGTGCTCCAGAACTCCTGCGTTAAGATTGCTGCGTGTTTGTATTGCCAGAACGCCCCACAGAATGACTGCGACAGGTGCTGTAACGTGCTGCAGCCACCTAACAGTATGATATGAGTCTGAAGACAGCACAGGCTTTTCAAGCGGCAAACGCAGAAAACTGTTGAGCAACTCTCCACCACAACACACACGTGTAGTCGGTGGGAGTTGAGGGCAGAGGGGAGCGTCTACAAACTGCAGCTTCACATCCTAAGACCTTGAAGATTGGGCGGGCACGGTGAGCAGCGCGTGGTCACAAGCCGGTGAGTCTATCGTGAACGAACTCCTTTTCCCACAACACAAAGATGCCGAGGAAAATAAGGAGAGGATCACCCGAAGGTCGATTGGAAGCATAAAGAGTGACCGTCAAAGAGATAAATACCTTCCTTTCTTTTGCGATAGATGTCGGGCAGTCGATTTTACCCTTGGACTGTACACCACAAGTCAAAACTGAGCTTTAGTTGCGAGCAGCAGCCCTTATCAATGAGCTAGGCTTCTTAACATACGCAGCTGCGAAGCACTACTGCGTCCCAGGCCTCGGAGAAAGGCAATATTTCTTTGTCAAGGCAACGAAACAACTTGCATGCAGTGAGCACACGGTTGAGCTCAAGCGTAGGGTGCGCCATGCATGGGAAGACGGCACGGCGACTGCAGTCGCTTTGGGCGTCTTCACGCCACAAGCGTGAGAAAAGGGATGAGCCAGAGGTGATCCGCTTGAGGTGGAGCAGCAAGCGTTTGACTTCTACGGGAGGGTTTTTCCATGGCCGATTTCTGATGCTCGAAGAGCAGGCTGACAAGAAGATGAGTAATATTCCTTACACAAACATTCAAAGTTGAAGGATATAACAAGCTCAGATGCCTGCTGTGCAACATACCCTCATCGTGGTAACATACTCCTTTTTCACCCACTCTTGCCAAACACCCTCAGCCATTGCTCAAACCTGCTATCACATTCAGATAGGTCAGTTATCTACGAATGACCGGAGGGAGACCGCAAATTCTTAGTAACGGTTGGTAAAAATTAGGATTTGACAAGCGGGTGGACGACTTAGAGGGGACCTGCAGCTCCGGTCAGAGCATGAAAGAACAGGCGCGGTAAATATATGACGTGTACACGAAAGAAAAAGTGTGAGTAATCTTCGACTGCGCTGAACAAGTCTGTATGGCGAAGCATTCGACGCTGTTTGAGAAATTTTTAAGTTTGTTAAAGGAAAGCGCAATTTCGCCGGAGGCTTGAGCGTATGAGTAAGACTGACACAAAAGTGATTGAGCCTTGGTTGTGAATGATTAAATCGCACTGCGTTGACTGCAGCCGAGGAAAATATCCAGAAATTCAGTGAACTGGAAACTTATGTGAGACACGTCTTTGCGGTTTACATCTCGCCGGTCCCGTGTTTGGGTGAGAGTATCCGAGAGTGTTGCAGTACACATATTTTTCTTTGGGAAAGTGCGCATACCTGAGGCAAAGATACGAGATAGTTGCAGTAAATCAGAGTTCTTATCGTCAAAGCAAGAAAATTTGTCAAGGAAAGCTACGAAATTTCGGAATTCGAGAGTTTTTATGAAGTCTGTAGTCTCGAGGTGTAAACGAAGGGCTTGAAAATTCCAACTTTTACTTGAGAAAAACGTTCGGTTGGACTTAACGTCAAGCGAAGAAGACTCAACCGGAAGCGGAAGGCCTACAACAACAAGCGAAGGAGCTGTCGTGTGGAGTGGAGCTCCTGCTCCTGTCACACGACAGATTCTTCATACTTGTGAACGCGCCGCGCCCACGCCCGCGCCCCGTTCCGGCGTTGCATTGTAGCAAGCGAAGGGCGCGGGCGCTTCATCAGGCAAGGGGTGACACTCTGGCTTGCCAGAGGTTACGAGCTTCGGCCGCTGCGTGGCCGATCGCGCGATTCTCGACAGACAACAATGGAAAGCAGCTCGTAACCTCCGGTGTAAAACAGAAAAATAAAAAAAATCCTTAAAAAAGTGAAAAAATCGCGTCCGGAGGCTCGTGGTCTCAGCCAGAGTAGGCAAGGGGAGTAACTATCTCCTTATTAGGCCAGTCGATCTAGAGATCTCCACTAGGCCTGCGAGCTGCGACCGAATATTTGACGTCATTTTGCGATCGGACGGCACTCGACTGGCACGATACGATTAGTAAGTGTAGAGCTCTAACCGAGTTTTAACTTTTATTGACGATTGCAATTCTCTGTTCTCCGTATTAAGGGCAACGAACCGAGCGAATTCAAAAACTTTAAAGTTTTCAACGCGCAAGGTACTTGAAATAGTTGTTGGTTAAGGTACTATTAAAACATACCCATTGAAACAGTACGGGCATAAACATGCCGAATAATAAACGAGTAGCGAATACAACTCCGGCTGGAGCACGCGATCGCGCAAGTAAGTAGGCGCTGCAAACTTCACACTTGAATTGGTGCCTGTCGAATGTATGGTGTAAACATTATTCCGTTACCTAGTACTTTTAAGTAACTTGCTTGGCGCACTTCGGGCTCCTATAAGTGCGATCGCGCCCCTTGCTTTGCAAGAGAGTGCTCACCGGCTTGGGACCCGAAGCTAAAGAGCCAGCAAGAAAGTATCTAGTAAATTATGCCACGGACTCCTTTGTTCAAGTGATAAGGATAAGTCCATATGGAAGGTTACAGTAGACATCCTGTTGAAGAAATACTAGTAGTAGAGTGTGGTGACTAGGTAGGGCGCCCTTCGAGATCCTATAAGTGCGATCGCGCCCCTTGCTTTGCAAGAGAGTGCTCACTTGGGAAATCGAAGCTAAGGAGCCTTGACGAAAACCATGCTAGTTTAAGGACTTTTTTTTTCGCTAGTGTTCAACCCATACAAAGCAAGTTTCCATATGGTGTGTTTTAGGGGGAGGAGGACAATCGGCGAGAGTGCAGAAGAGAAAGGAAACGGATGCCGCGGCCACTTCGGAGTTGATTGACGCACGCAAGCGTTCTAAAAAACACACGCACACGACGCCGACGATGGAGACCACCCTAGCTCTGACTCTGAGCGGAAGAAGAGGAAGAATATGTTGATCCGATACATGATGGTGTAGGTGAACTTGAAGGCCAAGGTGATTCCGACAGTGACAACGTATCGGTGGTGCCGGAGATGCACGTAATAGCTAGCAAGGTTGGTGTGCGAGAGGTGAAGTATGAGGATGTCATTCGCACGCCGGATACAAAAGAGAAGGCTGGTGGTTTTGGAGTTGTATCACTAGACATGCTTTTAGGCGTGCAGCACGTCGTCTTAAAAGAGTTCAAGGAGCGCAACTTTAAGGACATGGTCCATACTGGAATATCCCGGTTCAAGATATCAGACAGTCAGTGAACCAATATAGATAAACTCGTATAAGAAATAAACCCTAAGCTAGATATATCCGGAACGGTCACGGAGTCGGAACGGTTTCGGTCCTAGCTACCTGTGACACCTTGATGTGTCACAGCACGGGCTTACGGATCAGTCACAGGTCCGGTGTTGGCTACCTAGGAATCTGTCATAGGGGCCTGCACCGGGACTCCCGGTCAGGGCTGCCTATACAGATTTCAGCACACCACCCCAGCACTGTGGGTGGTGACTGACAGGTAAGTCAGAGAAGTTAAGATAAGTTAGGGTAGGAGCTAGGGTGACAAACCTAACTGCTAATCCAACTGTGCTATTCTGATACACAAATTGAAACCCTCTAGCCGGCACAAGTGCAGAAATATACAGGTACTCAGGTCCTGCTAAACTACTGAAAAGCACTGTGGCAGCAAACCAGATTGAAGATTGTAGATGTCAAAGTAAAGCATAAACCAAATTGAAGACCATGTTGAGGTCAAAGCACATCTCAGCACACCACCAGAGTGGTGCACTGCCAGAGCCAGAAGGAAAGCTACTCGGGGTCAAAGTCCAGAGGTGCACCGTCACCACAATGCCCACGGTAGTAGCTTGCAGCACCGCTCTCCAGTGGGTCAGGCGGCCGGTGAACCACCGTCGCAGCACCCAGGGAGTGCAGTACTGCATCCAGAGTGACGGGGTCCAGCTCGGATATACCGGGGTAGATGCACAAGTCTCCCCTGCACAGCACAGGCTGCGGTGCAGCCCGACCCGATACCTGCACAGAGTCGATGTCATTGGCCGCCGTGTAGGCGGCAGCTCCCACTCCCATGATCGAGATCAAAAGAAAGAGAGAGACAAAGTAATGAAATCCCCACGGGCCCGCGTGTGCGGGGAAGCCCCATGGCGGCTTGCCACAACCGTAGGTGCGGGATGCACCACCAGACTGAGGCACGTTGGCTACTATCCCGAGATCCTTGTGGGAGGACCTAGAACGCTCTAGATCCTCCCACAAGGATCACTTTTTCACTAATTTATTTAGGCGCCCCACGAGCTTTCTACAAGTCAACACCAAGGAATACTTTCCACATGGGACCTATACTAAGTAGTATGGTGCGTGGTTTGACGAGAATCCATCATATATACCCCTAGCTAATGCATTTATAGCATGCCCCAACCGAATTTTGAACTGCTACGCCTTTTAAAGCTTCAAAAGCGGGGTGCATCTTCCACAATTTTTTGCCAATCGTATATCGATCCTTTGCCACCATAGACATGATATATCTCAAGGTATGCATGTATATTAATCATGTTTGGGTCAAAATACGACTTGGATAATGTACATTGGACACATCACACGAACGCGGTCATATGGGTAAGATATACACATTCCTTAAGTATGGGGATAATTTCGCATTTTGGGCGCGAGTCTTGGTCCATTTTAAGCTTTAAGGCTAGATCTTTGCCTTGGTGAGCACTTCAGTACTTTAATATGACTTCAAAGTCTCCTTGGGATTTTTTGGGGATTTTTTGAACGGTCAGAACTACCGCTAGAGGTTCTAGAATACGATTTTCAGACCCTGATAATGATGGAAATATTGAAGTCCGACGGTACTACACCATGGCATGCGCATATGCGGTGATTAATCCGGCTAGTATGATATTAAAGGGCTTACAAAAATTAGTTTTGGCCATATTCTCGAGGGTTAACAACATACGCACCAACCCGAGCTCGTGTAGCAAGGCCTAGAGTTGTCGGTACCCTAGATCCTTGTGGTAGGATCTAGCATTTTGATTAAAATTCTGTGAAAGCACCCACCCAAACCACGCTAAGATTAAAGGTCAAACCATCGACATTTCAAGCAAAGAAATGTTATAGATAATTCAAAAGGTTCATAAATATTGCCCCAAAGCATATGCCGGGCCACTATATACGACATACAAGGTCGCCATGCCCATTTGCGCTAGATTCTTGTGGGAGGATCTGGATTAAGGATAGTAGCCAACGTGGGTCGCGGACTCCGACGCATGATTTGCCGAAATGGCCGGAGTCCGCGGCTTCACGATGAAGCTGCCGTCGGCGAGGTCCTCGTAATCGTCCGTGTCGTAACCCGTGCGTGAGATCAACCTGCCCGACGGCGGCGTGGTTGACGGTCTGAACGAACCCCGCGAACTCACCGTCCGCGTCCGCTGTGGTGGTTACCCGCGCCGACTGCAGTGGCGCGGGTTTCACATCCTTCCCCTGCGAGACAGGCATAGCAGGGGCCGGCACGGCGGATGCCGATGCCGCCGCACCACCTGCCGGAACCTGCTCCTCTGGCGTGGTCCCCGCTGCGGCGGGCCCGCACACCAGAGCCGAAGCCTGCTGCTCGACGCCGTCAGGAGGCGGGAAAGATGCGTGCGTGAAGTGCACCTGGTGATTGGCCGCGGAGTGAACCTCCGCGGCAAGATCGTCGAGCCGTCGGAGAATGTCGTCTCCTACGGGCTCGTCGGAAGCTGACTGCTGCTCCACCGCGAAGCCGTAGGCGGACACGTCGATGCCGCCCACCGCTCCCGCACAAAGCACCGCAGGCGGCCCGTACGCGGTAGCCGCACGAGCAAAGGACTCCGCGCCATCGCCCGCTGCCTGCTGGAAGAGTGCGCACATGGCAAGCGCATGCACCCCCTCCGCGTCCTCCTCGTCGATAGGAGCGC
Source organism: Cymbomonas tetramitiformis (assembly GCA_001247695.2). Classification (NCBI taxonomy): domain Eukaryota; kingdom Viridiplantae; phylum Chlorophyta; class Pyramimonadophyceae; order Pyramimonadales; family Pyramimonadaceae; genus Cymbomonas; species Cymbomonas tetramitiformis. The sequence goes on from LGRX02035775.1 coordinate 41,861, forward strand.
AGAATGCCGCAGCGGAGGTGGGCGGGTGTTGGCGCCCGCCCAACGGGCAGTCGCGGTAGAAGTGGTAGCTCTCACCTTTGCCCGCCTTCTTGCACCTGCCGCAGAACGGCTTTGCCCGCTGGTCGTCCCGGTCGAACCCCACGGGCGGCACTTTGTGCTGCCCCATACGGTAGCCCCTCGGCTGCTGCGCACGCTGCTGCTGCTGTTGTCGCTGTTTGTCCCGCTGTTGCCGCACCACCGGAGCGCCCTCCCCGTGCTGCCGCCGTACCAGCTCCTTCAGCTCCGTGATCTTCACGAGGAGGGCGTCGTACTCGCTGCTGGAGAGGTGTGCGGAGATGCCGTCCGCGCCAGAAGCCGCCTTCCCCGTGTCCGTCTGAGCCCAAGCTTGGTAGATCTCTACCACCATGGAGCGGGGCGAGGCCAACGGTACATGGGCCAAGTCAGCAGCCATGGGATAGCGCACCTTAACCGCAGCGTAGAACGCCGGGTCAAGCCTGGTGTACAGGCTCAGCTTACGCGTAGCCTCCGTAGGTGTCCAGTCGGAGGCCCTGTTGTCCCGCACCAAACGTTGCTCCCGCGCCAAGATCGGATGCGGGTCTACGTTTGCGGGGTAACGTAAGGCCGCATGCTCCTCCTGCTGCGACTCCCGCAGCGCCACCGGTACGCAGCCCTTGATGATGTCGACCAAAGCTCGCCGGCCATCTCGGTCAGAGGAAGCATCCGTACCAGTGAGCCAGACATACGCGTTGCTGTGCTTCTCCACCACGAGAGCAAGCACGTCGTACAGAAGGCCATTCACCCGGCTCACAACCGGGGTAAGGGGGTCGTCGAGATCAAAGGACTTCAGCTCCAGCCCAGCTGACTCGAACTCCGTACGTAGCTGCACCACCAGGTCGGACAGAAGGCCAGCGTCGTCCGTACCGCGGAAATCGTGTTTCTTGTCACCAAGAACGTCCTCGCGGACGCTCTTGGCCCAGGCACGATGCAGACGTGCCTTGTAGATCTCGTCGGTCAACTTCGCCTGCTCCTGCAAGTAACGCCTAATGGCCACGTCGGCGTCCTCGTTCGAAGCAGGGTTGGGGGTCGGAACAGTCGGTGTCCGCACCGTCGGGCTGTTCCGAACCCCGTCGATAAGCCTCAGCGAGGCATCAATGTCGCTGTCCCTCGTGAGGGACTTCTTTGCTCTGGTGGTAACACCCATAACTACTCTGAAAGCCTGATGGGAGGTGGTACGCCGGGGCGCGTTCGGGTAATGTCGTGGGGAAGATGCGACGCCACAGTTACGGAAGGAGCGGTAGAGCCATGCGAGCGAGGGGCACTGGAAGACGTTGTCGAGGTCGAAGGTGCTCGAGCCACCAGCCCAAAAATCGGCAGCAAGCGGGATCAGGGCAAGCGCAATACCGTAAATGTCCACTACCCTTCGGTACATAGGGATGTACCCAAGGGCCTTAGGTACATGACGATGTACCTAAGCCGTACATATCAAATCAAGGCCTAAATCCGACGTTTTGTGCCCCTTGTAGTGACAATTAACCAATAGACACCCTCTTCTATCGATATTACGATCCAACATTCGTATCCGATCCGTATAATATACGCTCTGATGCATTCAAAATCACTCTTTTTGAAGAAAACAAAAAACCCCAGGTCAAAATAAATGTTTTTTCGTCATATTCGGCAAGCTCGTAATTTTTCTCTCTGCGAACGTTCTGCTGGATCCTGGTAGTAGACCTCGATAAACTTTAATTCCTATGTAGTTGGAGAATCCAAAAAAATATTGCCCCTCCGCGCTATTGACCTCGCTCGCGGCATCCGTTTCCAACATGGCCGCTCGTCGCGCAATAGGGCAGCTCCTCCAAGGACGCGAAGTGAAGGCACACGCTGCAGCCTTCGACTCCAAGTGGAGATCCGCAAGCGAACGGCAGAAATCCGACGTTCCTGAGTTCTCCGACGGTGTCCATACAAGCCTCTAACCCTACCTGATGAACATCGTTCACTCGTACGTGCGAACCCCTAAGGCGAAATATCAATTTTCGTGAATGCACATGTCGTGGGATCAGTTATAGGTACCTACAAAGGCGTGTTGAGTGAAGGCGTGCTTGAGTGTTTAAATGCAAACCCCTGAAATCACAACTGCCCTAAGGGGTGTTAAATACCATTGTAACAAATATGTATCGATATTCATCAATTAGCGGTCGCACACATGCATCAAACGCGATGTACCTAAGGGATGTACCTAAGATTTTCGGAGTTTTGAAAATGTACATTTTCTGGAAATTGTCAATATTGATGACCTGCCTAGACTATCGTATTGAGCTAAATACCATAAACCAAATGCTTCAGGACCAAAAGGGACATGTCAACAATGGCTGAAATGGGCCACACGACCCCGCGTCGAGAATTTGGCTCACCGCGGCATTAAACGTACACGTATAGTTAGGTGCATCGCGATGTACCTAAGCGTGGGTAGTGGACATAAATGAACATTGCGTCGACTAGGCCCGGTCCAGGTCGAACTCCCATAGCTGCGGCTCAAAGACGCTCACCGCAAACAGCTCATCTCAAAATTCCCGTGAGTCCCCAAACGCGTCGTCGCGCACCACCTCTCCAAGCGGCTGCTTTAGCCAATCATGGCCAAACTAGCTGTGGAATATAGCGTGGAATGGGTCCACGACCTTCTGGAATATCCCGATTCAAGATATCAGACAGTCAGTGAACCAATATAGATAAACTCGTATAAGAAATAAACCCTAAGCTAGATATATCCGGAACGGTCACGGAGTCGGAACGGTTTCGGTCCTAGCTACCTGTGACACCTTGATGTGTCACAGCACGGGCTTACGGATCAGTCACAGGTCCAGTGTTGGCTACCTAGGAATCTGTCATAGGGGCCTGCACCGGGACTCCCGGTCAGGGCTGCCTATACAGATTTCAGCAGTCCACGAGATGTTGTATGCCATTGCGATAAGCAAGGGAAGCACTCATGTGTTCGCGCCTGTAGGGTACGGGCTTCGTAACAAAGGTGTATCCGTTAGTATTGTTTCCTTCGGGAGGAACTACGTTATGGCAGTTTGTAGATAAACACAATCCCTCACCTGCGCTTAGGAGAGACATATGCTTGCAACTTTTGGAGGCTCTCAAGCAGATGCACGCACTAGAGATTATTCACGGTGATTTGAAAGGGAATAACGTGCTTGTAATGGAAAAGCCACTTGGCCTGCAAGGTGTTATTGCATCTTTGATCGACTTTAGTTTGTCGGCCACTGCCGACAAGACTACTTCCAAATATGACAATATCAGTGAGCAGGAAACCGCTAGAAGGTTGCGACGGGCATATTGGATCGCGCCTGAGACAGGAAACGGTATACGTATGGGCAAGTTATCAGATATGTACTCTGTTGGTTTCTTGCTCTTAGATGTGCTCATCCCGCAGTGCGCCTCGCGCAACCGTGGCCGCAGTCATGTTTATGAAGTAAAGACTTCGGCTGAGACATACTCGCCTTATGTTCACCGCGACATAGCCATACATATCATGAATCGCTTTGGTGCAAGGAGTGCGAGACCCACAGCTGGCGTGTTGTATGAAGTATTTAAGGATAGTGAAATAAAGGATGGTGTGATCTCTTAACCCCTAAACTGCGGAGGGATTTTTTTACCAAAAACGATTCTTTTGCAAATTCACTTTTATCACCGTGCATCTCGACGTGTCACGTGTGCACAATAGCATTTACCATTCGATACCCATACACAAACATTTTGGGCCATCACACACACGTAATTTCGGAATATATATCGATATATCGAGAATATACAAGCAAAAATATCGGGTTTTTGGAGATCATGTTTTCGGGAAATGCTCTCGCACGACCACAACTTCGAGTGTTGGATTTGCCCACGTCCATCAAACTACGAGGTTTATGCATGGTTTCAGATATACAACGAGTTTGGGGGGTAAATGTCACTTATATATCGAAATACGTAGCAATATAGGTGAAAAAAACACCAAAAAACAAGAAAAAACATTAGATTTTCAATGTTTTCCATACTTAAGGCCAGATTTAGTGTTTTTGGGGGAAAAGCTGTGTAGAAAGTCGGTGTATGCTCCACGTGAGATGCGTTGCGGTTTGATATGACAATATACAATAAAACATTTCACACACGTGGCCAATAAAGCATGTAGCACGATTTTACGCGTTTTAAAAGCGATTTCTTCGATTTCACATCACACGAGAATGGCAAACTTTGAGGTTTCGCGGACGTGAGAAATGCTTCTAAGTGAGATATATATCATTGATATATGGGTAAAGTAAGTCGATACATTTTAGGAATACATGTTCAGGTAGACGTATATAACTTAGGTGAGTGATTCCGACCACTGTCCTTGACACAAGTGGCCGAGGAATGAATTTGAAAGTAAGTCCGTTGATGAGCTAGCTCATCACATAGCAGTTTAGGGGTTAAACGTGCCTTTCTCAGGAGATATTATGCAAGTCTTTGTGATAAACATACGTAATATTTTTATACCCAAGCGGCTTAGTCGACCATGAGTAACCATGAGTATAATGCCTGTGTTCATATTTTACCATACCGATGGTGCGTGTGTTCGGTTATGCTTGATTTGTACCGAAAGACAATACCTTGCCTTAAATGTTTTTTGAGTGAGCATTCACAAATATTAGCGAAGCCATGCGTGAATATGTTTGTGCTCAACACTTACAGCTCAACACTTACAGGAAGAAGGAAGTGGTGGTGTCTCAAGGGGTGCACGGAGAGTCGCACACCGTCCGACTCCGGAGCGCCTTGAGGATACCTTTGACAAGGAAGTTGTTGCACCTTACTCAGCTTCTAGACCCATGAGGGGCTCCAAATGTGGGAGAACATGGGGGTTAAGCCTACTAACCCAAATTGTGCGATTTGCTATCGAAGACATATGCGTGACCGTCATACCCAACAGATGAACGAGTTGATCAGTGTGATGAGTGACAACTGCAAGGAGGTACAAGAGCATACCAAAGGTACTGAAAGAGCTACTGAACAAAGATTTTGGTGGCCACCACGAAGGGGTAAGTATCGCTGCATATGGTTTTGCTCGTTATAATGTCGTGTTCTACGTGTGTCCCGAATTTATGTATGTAATATGGTTATCGTGTACCCGAAATGTCTTGTATAACACTATCATATGTTTGCTTTCGTAGGGTAAAGAGGTGGGCACGAAGACAATCACGTTAGTCACCCGCTTATGCATGGAGAACCATCCAGAGGGAGGGTATTTCCACGAGATACGAAAGATTGCGTTCTACTATTGCTGAACGAACCCAACATTCTTCGCGCACGCACGAATCCGGCAACCAAAGCTAAATTCGAGGAGTTGCACGACAAGGTGCGTGGATGCATATTCGTTTTGGGTATATACGCCTTTTGGGTATATGCGCCTGCATATATCTTGTTCGCTCCATGGCGGTGACGTATGTTTGTGGGTTTGTGGAAAATATAGGTCAATACTTCGCAACGTAATGACACTAGACACATGTGGCTAAGAAGATAAAGAAAGTCGTCCCCATGATTTACAACGATTACAGTAAAGACCGGTATATAAGAAGCTCGGCTATAAGAAGCCAGCCGCTGGCTTTTTGCCCAAAAATTAAGAAGCCGGCTAAGAAGCCAGCCGCTGGGAAAAAAACGGATGGGGATAGAAAAAATGCCATTTTAAGAAGCTATACCGCTGGAATTTCGAGAAGAGGCTACATTAAAATGATCGATTTAAGAAGCCGTATCATGAATATCGATCCAGTGAACTCGTTCTCAATTAATCGTATACAACGTATCGATATATATCTATATGTATATATGTATATCTATACTTCGAAGAATGCAACCATTATTAAGGTTCAATACACTTGAGAAGTTTTGGATGATCACAAGCACAATGCATATGCAGTACTGAAGGTACACAATAAGTATTCTCATTACGTATGCATCATGGCATGGTATCGGTTGTGGGCGGTCTTATGCGTCTCGACTTCGAAAGTAATCTCTGACTGCTGAGCATCACTGGTGAGTGCTGGAATGTCCTGTGTCTTGGACACTGTTCCGTCCAAAACGTTGCGCTTCTGTGCGACATACTCAGAGGTGTCTAATATTTCAAGCGCTAAAAATTCTGCCAGCTCTTTTAAATCGGATTGAATCGCGTTTGTCAGGGCGTATACAAATCCGCCCGCGAGTGACAATAGCTTGCTTTTCTCGGCTTTGAAGTCGGAACTGCTAATTTCACCGCGGTCTAACAGCTGCTTCAATTGCTGCAAAGAAGCCTTCATTGCTGGATCCATCCTACAAGAGCTCTGTGAGCTCCAAGAAATACACCTGAAATAAGAAGTCACCGCTGGGTCTACAAGTCTGTGTGTCGGTTTCTGGGTTTTAAAAGCCGAAATTAAGAACTTCGACGCTGGTCGACAGTCAGAAGTTGGACCCCCAAGATTAGAAGCTGAGCGCTGGATCACGTTGGCGAATCTGGAATCAGAAAATTTTGCCGATTTAAGAAGCGGCACACGCTGGATTTGGATTTCCGATGGTCAGGATTTTGCCAAATTAAGAAACGTGCCCACGCTGGCAAAGGCAAATCCATGACCGTCGATTAAGAAGCCAGCCGCTGGCAAAATTTCCCCGGCTTCTTATATACCGGTCTTTACTGTACTTTACTACTGTCAATGGGAAGCTTGTCCCTACGGCTACACAGGACTCCTTGCAAGGTGAGGGCTGAACACCATCGTGCACCTACGTGGCTTACTTTTTTGTTGTTTTACTCGAATATGGTTGTATGACAGATGGGAAGTGGCACAAGCTCGACAACGATCCACTCGGGAACCCCTAGTTTCTTGAGGTGTTGCGGAACGTATTTCCTGCAAATACGAACCGAGGCGAAGAGAGCTTACTCCAAAAGTTTACCACCAAGACCATCGCGTTCGTATTATTCTGTGTTTACTCTAACTTGCTTTGCGCTGAAGGCATTGGTGGTTGGGCCTTGGAATATCTCACAACGTTGGCTCCAAACCGGCATACCCCACAGGAGGCGAAGGTGAGGACATGAGCTACGTGGGGTGTGCAACTATTTTGAATATGGGTTTCATGTTGTCGGACGCAAGATAACATAACATGTATGGTTTGCAGGTGGAGTCAGGCGCGCGGCTTGCGCACGAGTACTGGGAATGAGTGTTAAAGGTGGAAGGATACAACCTTACCACAAGCGCATTAGCCCCCAAGAGCAAAATAGCTTGGCCGATTCCAACAAGTGATATGGCCGATCTGGCTAACCTTGAAGAGCCTTTTGAGCGATGAGACACTTTACTTCGAAGTACTAGCTTGTCAAAAAACGATACAACCTAGCTACCACTGCAGTCCGTATATGGTGTTAAGCGATGTACTGTAGTGACCAAGACTAGCCACCTTTAGCTAACATACCCAATTTTCTCGGTATAATAATGGTGAGGGCACGCCAGGCCACTGCAATATTGCAAGTGTATATACTTGTCGCACTTATGTGAAGTTACAACATGCATATATGCAAGGGTGCATACACCCTGTGTATATATGCCATATGCATATTGGCTGCATATTTACACTTTATGGTGCACGCTGCATGTTTACGATATGTGAAGTTACAGTTAGCATACATGCAAGGGGTGCATACATCCTATATGTATATGTCATATGCAAATTGGCTGCATATTTACACTTTTTGGTGCAGGCTGCATATTTACGAGATGTGAAGTTACAGTTAGCATACATGCAGGGGGTGCATACATCCGGCATATATATATGGCATGTGCAAATCGGCTGCATATTTACACTTTATGGTACATGCTGCATACAGTATTTACGAGATGTGAAGTTACAGTTAGCATACTTTGCAGGGGATGCATACATCCTATGTTCGGCTATTCCATCCTGTGTTCGGCTTGTCCATATGGCAAAGGTATGTTGATCTATATCCGGGCCCTGCACCGACCCTCTTGAGAGTTGAGTTCTAGGAGATGCCAGCAGCACCCACTCCGCCTATCATATGAGAAGGAGAGCTATGGGAATCGGCAGGAAGCCTTTCACTGCGCTTATTACCATTTGATTAGTATTTATTTTTGGAAACTCGCTTCGGCAATGCTGTGGTATATACTCCCAGAGCTGTGTTGTGGTATATACTCCCAGAGTCTACTGGACAAACTGACCACTTCAGTTGGTGTGCTTTGTGTGTGCTGTGCAGTTTTTTACATTACCTATATACCGAAGTCTTCGCAGTTCAAGATGAGAAACGACGGAGGGTATCTCTGGTGCCCTCTAGTCATGAAATCAAAACACTTTCGCAGTTCAAGAGAGTGCTGACAGAAACTGTGGAAGTTGATCCACTACCCTCTGATACGTAGGCAGTCGTGCCATGCAATTACTTAAATGTATTCATGCATATCGCTGACTTGCACCAAAATCGTGACATATTAGTGTACATATGCCAAACCAATGTACACCACCTGGGAAATGTTATCAAGTTTGTAACAAACGCCGGCTTCTCATGGTACCGCGCCGGGTTTGTTCAGCTGGTGACACGCATGACAGAGATGACATTGTGACAGGCTTTGCTAAGATGACCGCCTGAGAGATGCAGACCTGCCAGAGAAGATATGGTCATTATCGGGTGACCAGGGAATGATAAGATGAAGATGACAGTGACTCCTCTGCCACTGACGTGTCAGTCAGAATGTGGTAAACGGTAACATTGTTAGAGCTGGCATGGAATAATGATTTTCCATTGGCCAGATGAAGATTTAAGGGCTAGAACCCGTTACAGTTTTGGGAAATGTGACAGAGCATTGAGATATAAGTAAACTCAGACCGTAGGTCAGAGTAGTGGACTCATTATTGTTTTGCTTCGCAAGTACTAGGTGGCTGTTCGCGTGCCAGTGCTAGAGTGCTAAGACAGTTCTGCTCACAGCTTTTGTGCACAATAATTCGTATTTTGTGGTTGTTATACCAATTTTGATGAATATATATTTACTGCTGTTTTTATACTTTTTCAAAACAATAATGTCCTGCGCGGAGCGGCTTTTTATTTCAGTGTTAATTCAGAAGTAAAGACCCTTTGGCGAGAAGTCAGCAGCAGTTTGTAAGAGCGGATTCGGAAGTCAGGCGACTCCAGGGGCACCCACGGTGCACTGGCGGACCCTTCTTCTTCCCTGAACTTGGTGGTACTTGCACTGAAAGAGGTCACCAGCGACGGCGGCAGCGGATCAGCACTGAATTCACTGGTTGATGAGCGGCTTTCTTCTATCCTGTGATATGCTCAGCACCTTGTTCTGCAGTGAATCCAGGGGCACCCCTGGTGCACTGGCCTAACTGCTAACAGGTGTTCTTCAGTTTAGAGCTAATCAGCACGGCATGAGCTTGGGCGGCGGCGGCGACAGAGTGGATCAGCAGTGAATGTGCACCTTGATGAGCTACTTCTCAGTGGTTTCTCCAGCTGGCCACCTTGTTTGAAGTGAATCCAGGGGCACCCCTGGTGCACTGGCCTAACTGAAAGGCAAGTGTGCGTGACCTGGAAGCTAATTAGCGGCGGCATCTGCCTGGACTTACTAGCTAAGAGTGGATCAGCAGTGAATGTGTACCTTGATGAGCTATTTCCCAGTGGTTTCTCCAGCTGACCACCTTGTCTGAAGTGAATCCAGGGACACCCCTGGTGTACTGGCCTAACTGAAAGGCAAGTGTGTGACCTGGAAGCTAATCAGCGGCGGCATCAGCCTGGACTTACTAGTTAAAAGCGGATCAGCAGTGAGTTGCTGCTCTATGTGTGGAACTTCACCTTACGGTTTCTTTGGCAGCTCCACCCTGTCTGACGGTTAATCCAGGGACACCCCTGGTGTACTGGCCTAAACCTGAAGTAGGAAAGAGCTTGCCAGAGGACTAGCAGCGGCATCAGCTCTGAAGGCGGCAAGTGAGTGGTCTTTGTATGCAATATTCACTGGTTTGATATAGCTATCTGGTGGATTCAGAGTTAATTACTGGCCCAGCCTGGAGTGCTGTTGACCACTTGGGGACTTTCTAGTTCTTTATCATAATGTGTGGGAGAATTCTTTTATCTTTTCTACAGTATTTGTCAGCTGGTGAGGCCCTCATATCACCAGTGACCTTCTGAATCAGCAGTGGTGCTGCGAATCCAGGGGTGCTCAGCACACTGGCTTAGCTCCCAACTCTGTGTGGCGACTTTGTTCTTGCTTACTGGACTGGGGTGAACTTCCATGCCAACTCCTGTACCCTTGATTAGCAGTGGTGTTGTGAATCCAGGGGTGCTCAGCACACTGGCCTAGCTCACACCACTGCGTATTTGTGCTATTCCTGGTGCCTTGGTGGAAGAGGAGTTGTCCTCATATTCTCTGTGCTCTTGATGAACGTTGGCTCAGCTAATCCAGGGGTGCTCAGCACACTGGCCCAGCTTTAACCCTTAAGCCGGTATCTGGGTCAGATCTGACCCAGAAGCGATGGCAAAGTATATGCTGCTGGGGCAATTGCGGTTGCATACCTTGCATGATTTGTGCACTGGGTATTTGCACGTACACCGTTGTGTGCATATGTAAGCGTAGCGTACTTGTGCGGGGCACGTATGCATAATATATATCGCACGTACCCGCATATTTGTCGCGAATCAGTTGCACACTTGTACGTTTTTTGCGTAATTTTATCTTGCAAAACATACAAAACGCGCCTAGACTGCAACGTTATACTTACCTACGGCTCATCTACAAGCACGCGTTGCATCATGGGCCATGTCCCGATCATTATGTAAGTGATTGGTGGCTATCATCATGGAATATGACCCATAGTATCGCAAAAATCACCACACGTGTCCCTTAAGTATGGAAAACATTCCTTAAGTATGGAAAACATTGTGAAATATATGTATTTTTAGTGTTTTTTTGGCATAAATCCACAGAAAACGATAGGCAGATGAACGCACATCGGTGCAAGTGAATCATCCTTGGAACGTATCATCAAGGTCGATGATTTAATTCCAAAATTGTGCAAAAATATGTCGAGCAGATGTCGTCAACAATGACGATGAAATTAAATCGTGCCTGTAAAATCGAAAACATTCTAACCATGTGCGCATATAAGAGTGGATATATTCGACATATATCGACATGTAGTGTCGCAAATAGTTGGTAATATAGGTATGCAATAATTGGTAAAGCAAACGGGCATTTAGTGACTAAGCATACATCGCAAAAATCCATTATCACAACACATATAGAAAACCCTCGAATTCTAACCACCGGCTTAAGGGTTAAGCCCTTCTTGCACGAATATTCTGCATCTGCTGCGGATTCAGAGCGTTGAGACACAGTGCTGGACCTTTAGGCTTTCGCTGGTTGCACGTGTTTCGTTCTTCCGCTTGTTCAGAACGGTGCTAATCCAGGGGCACCTAGTGCACTGGCCCAAACCAGTCTGAATTAAGCTTCCGTCCTACATCTGCTGTTGATTCAGAGCGCTGACACGTATTGCTGGACCTCTGGGCTTGCGCTGGCTGCACGCATCGCGTACTTTTGCTTGTTCAGCGCGGGGTGAATCCAGGGGCACTCAGTGCACTGGCCTAAACCAGCCTGAATCAGGCCTGCAGTCTGCTGGTGAACGAGCTTTGCGCTGAGGGAGGGGACGCTTCCTTAGTCCCACTTGCTGAACATTAACGCAGTACTTTACCACGGAGGGTGAGGCGGAGCCAAGCGCTGCCACTGCCCAGTCCAGAGATCGTGAGGCACGACGGTTGGCGCGAGAGAGGAACAGTCAGGATCTTGACACGGGCTATATGAGCACAGAGGGGTCGGGTCCAGAATCCAGCCCCTCCACACCGTTATCACCAGCAGCAGCAGCAGCAGCAGCAGCAGCGCTCGCAGCAGCAGCAGCAGCCTCAGAGCCTGCAGCCAACCAGTTCCTCTTTGCGTTTGACGACGTAGACGAGATGGGTCATTATGACAAGGATAGTCACACGCTTGACAAGGATGATGTCAAGCTCCGCTACACTGGTGGCAAGAACGAAGATAGGGCGCTCTTTATCAGGCGTTTCGTTGACATGGTAGCAAAAGTACAGCGGGCTCACGAGGCTAGGAAACGCAGGCACATGAGGTCAGCGGCTTTTCACGCGCTCAGTCAGCAGGCGAAGAAGGCTTTCGTTGACTCCAAACCAGACTACAGATCGTTGTGGGACAGCCTGCCCTCGTTCCTAGCAGGGGACGATCATTCCACCTCAGTCGCCAATGACTGGTGGTGCGCTGCATATCTGAAGAATGGCATCATGGCCTCGCATGCGTGTCATGTCTTGAGGGATCTCACCACGAGAGACGCTTTTCAGGGCTCAGTGCGCTGCGCACAACCTCCTTTCCATGAGCTGGCGCCAGGAGCGACATGGGCAGTCTGCAAGGTGTTTGAGGATGGCGATGCTGATGGCGAACAGTCTGATGAGTGGGAAAGCGATGGAACCTCCACTAAGGGTCTCACGGGGACAGATGGCACGGAGGATTCTCACTATTGTTGGGCCTTGAGGGCTTTCATTGCAGAGCTCGAAGCCAAGTTCCTGATGAAGGGCACCAAGGAGAAGGAGGACATGTTGATCGCCAAGTCACAGACCACCGAGCAGGACGGCCTCGCCTACGTGAAGAGCTGTCGCCGCAGGGAGGCAGCGCTCAACGCTGGCAAGATGGTGGAGGACCCCATTGTCAGGCAGGACATCGAGGAGTGCATCAAGGGTCTGCGCATCAAGGAGTACCGGGATCGCGTGTCCGAGCAGTTACGAGTCAGTCATCCTGCCCCCAACAAGGTCACATGGGAGGACCTGGAGGTCATCGTGGAGGTGCAGGACAAGCTGAAGAACGATGCGGAGTCTTGGGCTCTCGCACTGCAGCAGGAGCTGGTTCGCAGGCTCACCTGCGTGTACTCTTGCTACGAGGCCAGGCAGCTGGGGCTCGACCTGGCTGCACTAGTGTCCGCTATGAGGCGCTCCGGTTCTGCCCCCAAGACTGGAGACAGACGCAGGGACCCCAGGAAGAAGGAGTCAGCACAGCATGGTGGTGATGACGCCAAGAAGCCTTCGAGGGAGGTGAACAATGCAGAGCGCCAGAAGCCCACCTACGGCAGGGTGCCACCACCTGACGCTTCAAAGGAGTTCCAGTGTGATTGGTGCTTCACACGCTTGCCCCATCCTCCAGAGCGTTGCTACACGGGGTGCCGTGATGCCCGCGTGCCTCCGAACTTCCACAAGGACAGGCAGAACTCGAGGTGGCCGAATGAGGTCAAGAATGCCCAGATGCGTGCTTACAACATCGCGCACCGCTTCGAGAACAACAAGATGGGGATCACCACGAAGGAGTGGCTCAAGCTGCCAGAGGCCAAGCAGAAGCAACCGCAGCAGCAGCAGCAGCAGCAGGTGGCAGCCAGCGCTGAGGTCAAGGAGAAGCTCGCTGCAGAGTTGACAGGCCTTCAGACAGGGACACCTCCAAAGGGGGGCAAGGGCGCCGAGGCACAGGCCCAGTCGGAGGACAGCGATGCCGAGACTGAGTACAACTTCAACTTCAACCAGCAGGCGGAGTACGAGGAGAATGAGAGGGACTGCCCCGCTGGTGATGGGCTGGAAGACAGTCGCGATGTTGGCATCAGTCACGCACCAGATCTCCAGGCCAGGGCCGCAGTCGCCCTGGGCAGCACTCAGAAGATGCAGAGCTTCCAGGTCAAGACGCCGGAGGAGTTCGACAAGGCTGCTCAGGTGCCCAGAGCCGTTCCTCCCAACGTCCTCAGCAGGAAGTTTCACCTGCTGGCGTCCAACCTCCGCAGTTCCGTGCGGACTTGCTCGCAGATTGCGGCCATCTTGATATCCCAGCACGCCATCGACCTCCCAAAGGACATTGAGAACCTCCTGGCGCTGGAGGAGCTCATGGGCAACGAGCCGGATAATGCGACAGAGCAACCCACCGAGGTCAACGAGCATGAGCTTGAGGACGCGCACGCCGCAGTGGTGCAGGGGGTGAGAGAGGGAGCAGATAGTGCAGAACACCGCACGATCGAGGAGGTGCCGCTGGACGAGATGCCCGACGGCGTGGTCGACAGTGCCGCCGCCCGGTGTGCAGCCGCTGCCTGTGTGAACGACCTGGGGGTGGTTGACTTCAGTGATCACGGACATGTTCGAGCTGGCACCATCAAGACCCGCGCCTACGACGCGCTGAGGGCGAAGATGAAGCAGCACCTGACCGACGAGCAGGTGTTGCTGATGACTCAGGTTCAGCCCATCTGCAAGTTGCAGAATGCCACCCTGTATGAGGGTCTGGCGTTGGTGTCGTCTGGTGGTGAGCTTATGCTGTATCGGGCAATCCTCATGGACACCGGCGCCAACTGCAACATCATCTCCATCGCGGTCGTGAGGCGGCTGGGCCTCACGGTGTACGAGGCCAGCACCGGCGCCAAGGTCACCAGGTGTGACAACAGCCCCACGAAGTTCACGCATTACTGCTACGTGGACGTCATACTGGCTGCGGGCACACCGCACATGACGCTTCACCGGTTGTACGCCTTCGTGACCTTCGAGCCCGAGAACTCTTGGGATCTGCTGATAGGCACCGGGCCGCTGAAGAACTCCTTGATGATCGATATCAAGCTTGGGAGTGGCGTGGCCGACTGGCCGTGTCACATGCGCCGACGATTCTGGGCATGGATGCTCAGGTGGTGCTTCCGTTGGTTGACATGACACCACCCAGGCGTCCCGACCTACCCAGGCGGGTGGACCCGGCGGTGTGTCTGAAGTCGGAAATCTTTGGACAGGGAATGGAGTGCGAGTGGCTAAAGCACCCACCTCTGAGCACAAGGGAGGAGAGATTTGCTGCTTCTGGGTTTCAGCCTGAGCACATCGACGACAATGACGAGTCACCATTGGGGTCACCAGCGCCTTCGCCAAGACCTCTTGCTGAGCGCCCACGACCCCGAGCGAGCCATCACGCGAGCAGAGCTCGAGGCAAGGTGTCGCCATCGGACGTGTCCCCTTGAAGGCGGCCGAAGGAGTGACCTGGCGTCTCTGGCGCCCGCCGTACAGGCAGCATCGGAGCGCATGCTCGAACAGCTTTACGAAGAGCCGAACCCTTGGAAGGGTGGACACGCGAGATGGGTCACTGAGAACCAGGTTGCCGGGGATCGTCCGTCTCTAGACGCCCCTCCCAGCTACAACTGGGCGAATCAGAGACTGTACCTGGACCGGCACCACATCGCGCGTCTCTGCCGCATCCTCCAGGACCCAGCCCAGGACATGCCAACCAGACCTTCCCAAGATCATGTCTGCGTGGAATTCGCCCGGTGTCGCGAGCAGAAGTGGGTGACGGTGGACCAGCTGATGTCCCCTAACTGGCTGCACGTGGACCAAAAGCTGGATCACGACGAGGAAAAGGACCGGTGGATGCTCGATGGCGACTACATGACGCACGTACCGTCCTCTGCCAGCAAGCAGGACGTCGTCAAGCCTAGGGAGAGAGGCAGATCGAGGCTCGACCTCAACCCGATCCAGAAACTGCAGGACAAGCTCCAGGCGTTGTTCAAGTACCCCAGTGGTGAGGTCACTGGCACCCTCATGTGGGATCTGAAGGAGCGCGTCCTCTGTGTCCAACCGAGCGCAGCCACGCAGTACCTCGACTTGATGAGCTGCACGTTGGATCATGCGCTCGTGCACAATGGCGAGGAGTTGCTGGACGAGCTCCAGCTCCCTCACTGGTACGAGAGCACTGGTGTCTGGGCATACCAGTTGCTCAGGTACCTCTGCCCAGTGGACATGGAGTCCCTCTCGGATGGCATACTCCGGCAATATGGTCGACATGGCCACAAGGGACCACCCCTGGAGATCGTCTCTCTGGATTCCAACACCAAGTACTACCCAGTGGGGGATGGTCTTGGGGGGCCTGGCAGGGTGTTCTCCGAGAATGCAGCTGCCCAGGAGTACGTGCGCCTGGGGGAGATGAGGAAGATGCTCAAGTCAGTCAACACCAAGCAGCAGGGATACGATGCGCTCGATGCAGACGCAGAGCGCAGGCCACCGCCATGCAACGACATGGCCAGCACAAGGCTCACGAAGCAAGCCCTTACGCAGCCACCTGCTCCTGCCGCAGGGGCAGGACCATCTCAGGCTGCCGCAGGACCATCTCAGGCTGCCGCTGGGCCGTCTCGGGCCGCCGCTGGGCCGTCTCGTGCCGCCGCTGGGCCGTCTCGTGCCAGGTCCATCAGCAGGTCACCGCCGCGCATATCGGACATCGCATATCGCGCAACGCCGTCGCCATCATCCAGCGACATTGGGCCAGCGAACAATTCTCGTGAGTTGTCACCTCAACTCGTTTGCGCCGCCGCAGCTGGACCGTCGGATCCTGCCGCTAGCCCTTCTCGAGGGAGGTCGCCCCCTGCATTGCCTGCTGTGAGCAACGTTGGCTCATGGGCGAACTCGATCCGTGTCTCACGTGATTCCCGATCACGTTCCCCGGGAGGCCCGCCTTCTACGCCTCCGAGTCCACCACGGGCGCATCATCTGTCTCAGTCCCCTGCGGGGGCGCCTCCGTCTCCATCGGGGTCAGATCGGGATGCCGTGCAAATGGCCACCTCATCCGTCAGTTCAGTGGGCAGGTTTCTGTCCGTGGAGGAGGTGAGGGCCTTGAAGGATCGCCGCAACCTCACCGTCTTCATGGTGAAGTTTGGCTTGACGTTCGTGGACCATTGTCGGGGCCAACGAGTCGTGTATGAGCTTGGCGTGTGCAACGAGGAACGAGGTCTCATATCAGGCTGCGGAAGTATCCGGGCATCACCAGCAAGGTCGCCAAGAAGCACGACAAAACCATCCATTGCGGACGCCAGGGCTGGCGCCTCCCTCTTGGGGGACAGACGACGTCTTCCAACCTGCTGGAGGCTATCATGTCGGCCTATGCTGATCTGTCGCACCGTAGTTCAGGGCACAGGCGCGAAGGGGGCCATGCGAGGAACATCGAGAACTCGCTGTGCTCCTACGTGGGGCTTGGGTCAGCGCACGTGCTGCGCTGCATGGCGCACCCGAATGCCACGCCGGTGTTCTACATCTTCATGGAGGACCAGCGGTGTTTGTCTTGGCGCGCTGAGTTCACGAACGAGTACCTCATGCGAGACGACCGGAAGTTCACATGCTTGCAGTGGGGGACCAGGGAAGTGGCCGCGCCGTGGTTGCTGCCAGCGCTGGGAGCCTTGGAGGCGCGTCGTCTCCCGCCGCCGCCGCCCGCCCATCAGGCTCGAGTGGCCGAGAGGCCCGAGCACATGGACACGATCTGGGCAAGGAATGTGGACGAGGTTCGCGACCCCCCTGCGCGTCATCAGCGCCAGCCTTCTGTCAGTACGTCTGAGCGTCGACCGGGCGCGGGCGGTGCTGCGCGCTCGTCTGCTCCTTCCGCTGGCCGCCATGGGACTTCTACCCATGTCGTCCACGCACCGAGGGCGTCCAGGATGCCGGCCGACCGCGACTCACGGCGTCCTCCTTCTCCGGCGCGTTCGGTGTGCAGCGAGGTGACGGAGGCGTTTGAGCGCCACACAGACGATCGACGTGAGGCGCAGCGACAATAAGCGCATTTTCATCAGGGCTCCCCGGGCACAGCGGGCGGGTGGCCCTGATGCACAACCAACGCTGTGGCCGTGGGCTGCCGGCACAGGCAGTCCACTTGAGGCCAGGTGTCCTGCGGGCGTGTATCTCGCTTGCAGGCAGTGCAGTGGTTTGGTGGTGGCTGGGACGAGGTCCCGTGCCTATGGTCGCCGTTTGGGCGATGTGGGAGGCGATGGCGTGGCACTTGACATGGTGCCCTTTTCAAGTTTGGTGGAGGCGCTGCGTGGCCTCGTTTTTGGACCGGCTGCCGGTGTGGTGGTCGACTGCTCGACGTTATCCCCGTCGTGCATATTATGACGTTTGGGTCTTATGGGCCCTCGCTTATATCTGGTACGTTGGGTTACTTATCGTGCGCACTACGGGCATCTATGCTGGCGTGCACCGTGTTCGTGCAGAAGGTTGGATGGTGGTGCCCCTCCGGGGGGTGGTCGTTTCCTTGGCATGCTGGTCGCAGTGTGCCGCCGCCCTCCTCCTCGTGGTCCTCGCCTGGCTTTGGGTTTGCGCCAGCATTTATACTGAGGATGTGGCGCACCGCGCTTCTTATGTCGTGGACAACCCTCTGGACGCAGGTCACATTCGACGTGACCGTGGATGGACTGTTCCGTCCCTGCGTTGGTCCCAAGTTTTCTTGTTGGGCCGCGTGTGCCTGCCCGCTTTGCCGGCCAGGTTGGACAAGCCTCGCTTTGCGGCGCGCTGGGCGCAGCTTCGGCGCAATCTCCAACTTCATCGCGTCGCGCAGGCCGCCTACATGGCGCTTGTCCTCACGCTTGTGGTCTCCACCGCCGCTGGTGGGAGTACTCGCTTGGCGCACGGGGGGTGGAGAGTAATGGCGTGCTTCTTCGCTTCGAACTCGCCGGCAGCCGCAGTGCATTTCAACAGAATTTTGCGATTTTTTCTGCTTTTGTGCGGAATCTTGTGGGTCGCTGGCAAGCTGACTGAGAGTGTGCCTGCGTACGATGTCATGTCACCCACGCGCAGTGCCTGGGGTGCGTCCCCCTGCACTTCATGGGAGGCTCAGCAATCCTCGAGGCAATGGGAGCCGGGCTGGGAAGCCAACGTCGCGGAGCAGGATGAGGTCTTGCCGTACACCGTGCTGGACGAGCTTCAACCTCTAGGTGACACGACAGTGACCAAGGACGAGGCAGCGTGGCTCGACACTGAGCTCAATGCCACGTTTGGAGGACATCCTGACTTCAAGGAGGAGCACTGGGAGGAAATGCGAAATGTTCTCCGCAGGTGCAAGACCACTTTTGCCAACAGTCCTCACGATCTGACAGGCTACAAGGGCAAGGCGGAGCACAACACGTTCTCCATTCCTTTCATAGACGAATCCAAGGCCGCCTACCAGAGACCCAGGAAGTACAGCCCGGGCGAGCAGGAAATCATCGATATTCACTGCAAGGAACTTTTGGAGTATGGCTTCATAGAGCCTGCAGCCAAGCATTGCAGGCATGCGAGTAACGTCGTCGTGGCTGGCAAGAAGGATCATGAAACTGGCCTGTGGACCCAGACGGGATTCTGCGTGGATCGCAGGCAGGGGCGTCAACCGGCACTCCCTCAAAGACAATACGCTGCCACATCGACCAGAGGAGCTCTACCAGAAGGTTGCGAAGGCCAAGTTCAAGACCACGCTGGATGCCACCAAAGCCTTCCACCAGATTCCCATGGCCACGGAAGAGGACAGGAGCAAGACGGCGTTCTGGTGGAAGAATCAGCTGTACCAGTACACCTCGATGCCTTTTGGGGCAGCTGGAGCCACTTCTGCGTTTGTGAGAATCATGGACTACGAGTTACGTCACTTGCAGCATTGTACAGTGGCATACGTCGACGACGTAGTGGTCTACACGGATTCCACGCCTGAGCAGCATCTGAAGGACGTTGAGGACGTGTTGCGCACCTTGGGGGACGCTGGCATCCGACTGCACGCAGGCAAGAGTACCTTTGGTGCAGCCACGGTGGACTTTCTGGGCTACCGCATTGGTCATAACTCCATTGGCGCGCAAGAAGCAAAGTGCAAGGCCATCCAGGAGCTTCCAAGCCCCCAGGACAAGACTGGGCTCCGCTCGATCTTGGGCATGATGAACTACTACAAGGGCCTGGTGGGTGAGCCAGGGGGGCCAAACTACTTTGAGATGGCCCGCCCTCTCAACGACCTGCTCAAGAAGGAGATCACTGACATCAAGGGAGCTTGGGGGAAGGAGCAAGACCAAGCGCTTCAAGACCTGAAGGATTCCCTCTGTTCTGGGAGATGTCTGAGGCCTATCGATTATGATAGACCCCTCATATTGTACACCGATTGGAGCACCTATATATGACATTGGCGCAGTGTTGGGCCAGAAGGACGATGATGGGAAGGAGTACATCTGCATGGCAATCAGCCGATCCCTGAGTAAGACGGAGAGACAGTACGCCAGCTTCAAAGGGGAGATGCTTGCAGTGGTGTGGGCAGTGCGCACGCTGAGGCAGTACTTGCATGGCGTTCACTTCACGCTGGTGACCGACCACTCACCGCTCACCACCCTGATGGAGAAGGCCGATCTCCAAGGGCAACACCTACGCTGGGCAATCAGTTTGCAGGAGTTCGACTTCACGGTGCAGTATCGCCCAGGAGCCAAGAACAGCAACGCTGACGTGCCGTCTCGCTATCCACTACCGTCCACGACAGACGAGACTGGGGCGAGGCATGAGAGGGAGAAGGTGACTGCGTTTCACGCAGGCGTGGGGGAAGTTCACACGAAGGACTTCTGTGACCACTTGTGCTTTATGTTGGCTGGGGATGCTTCCCCAGGGGAAGAGGCCACGCCAGAGGTGCAGGTTGCCAACTACTGCAGGATGCTTGGCTGCCATGGAGCAGCTGGGCACGGGACCAGTGCATCGTTTATTCGACTTGCACCACCAGGAGGAATTGGAGTGCAATCACGGGGATATGTTTGATACTGACTTACCCGAGCTGGTGACCGACTCTGGGAGGCTAGCCAGAGTGGCTTGGAAGGCGCTGAGCTTGGTGAGGCCTACGCGAGGCACGCACGGCGAGGGAAGCCCCGCTGTATACAGCAATGAGTACTTTGAAGGCGAGCGCATCTTGAAGCCTGAGAAGGTGGACACTAGGGTGCTGGGCAGGCAGTTCTTCTCGCAAGCTCGGGAGGAAGGTGTGGTGTGCTACGAGCCATGTGGAGGCCTCTGTGCTGGCCTAGAGATGTTGCTCCGCAGTGGGATGAAGGTGGATCGCTACCTGTATCAGGACATATATATCCCCGAGCAGTCGGACAGTTGCCAGGGCCAGGTGCACGGCGTTGCTAAGACGATATCCTGACCTCATTTCGCCCAGTGCGATAGAGTTTGGGGCTCTACCCCAAGATCTGCACGACACCACCAGTGCCGACTTCATACGAGCAGGAGCCCTTCAAGGACGCCAGTGGTACCTGGTCCTTTTTGTCGCACCACTGTTCATTTTTGTCGCTGTCGCAGAATATTCTTTTGTCGCGAGACCACCGAACAGAATCTTCTCAAAAAAACTGTGAATTCTGTTCGTTCCCTTAAAGAGGTAAAGAAGGTTTTCAGAAAATAAATGGAGACATGAATTCGACATCGTCGTTCGAACAGTGTCAAGGTGCCCCAAAAATTTTCGTCATCCAAAATTTTTAACTTCAGGTTGTCGCAACTGTCTGTCGACCGACGGATCGTACCTTCGACCGACCGCTAGATCAGTCAAAATGAAATCTGACTCGGAAACCGAATCTAATTTTTGTCGCAAGCATGTAGAGGATACAGCAGCCCTCCCTCGACTGTTTGTCGACCGAACGATCGAACTGTCGACCGACCACTCGATCATGAAGAAATGAAATCCGCATCGGAAACCGAATCTAGTTTGTCGCATGGCTGTCGAAGATACAGCAGCCCTCCAGTCGACTGTTTGTCGACCGAACGATCGAACCGTCGACAAACCGCACGATCAGTAAATTCACAGAAATCCGCTCGATCGATCGGAAATCTGCATCGGAAATCAAATCGCGGGGCTGTCACAAGAAGTGTCACAAGACCGTCGCAAGCATCTAGGATGTAGAAGATCCAGTGTCACAGCAGCCCTCCAGTCGACTGTTTTTCGACTGCGTCACAGTCCGCGTCACGGCCACCAGAAAATTCGGATGCCAATTGGTCACAATATTGATGATCTGCCACGTCACTGTGACACCCCCGGGGATACTGTACTCACTCGATCCTGAGATAGTAGCGTCACATCTTGAACAACTATTCTTTCCGCGGGCGTCAACACATTATTCTCAGGCGCCGACACCGACCAACCCCTGCATACTTCTGTGTTTTGTTGTTTTCTGACTAGTATTCGTTGTTGTTTCCTTCAGTACTGTTTGCTATTTTATTTTTCGGTTTTACGCCGGGATTGATTGGAGCTCTGGGCAATCTGCCCGCGAGGTTCGGCATTTTTGCAGGTTAGCGTGCTGTTTTCTGCAGGATCTCGTGCGTTGTTGGCGACTCGCATGCTTATTCGTTTTAACATTGGGAGTGCTTGGAGCCCGTTAGGCGTTTTGCCCTCCTGGTTGGGTTCGATTCCCAACACCTCTGCTGACTAGCGCGCTGTATTTTGCAGGATAGCATGCGTTTCGTTTCGGCGACAGCAGTGCTGCTGTTGCAGGACAGCACGCTCATTCGACAATAGCAGTTCTTTCGTTAGTTTTGGGAATGCTTGGAGCCCGTTGCGCATCTTGGCCTTCGGGTTGGGTTCGATTCCCAACATTTCTGCTGACTAGCGTGCTGTTTTTTGCAGGATCTCGTGCGTCATCGTGTCATTTTATCCTGTCTTCCGTTTGTTATTTTCATTCTTCACGTCTGTCTGTTAGTTGCAAGTATGGTTTAGTCACCGGCGTTGATGATTTATTATTTATTCTGTGACTGACTCCGCAGATTTCGACTTCTGCAGGAACTCGTATTCGGTGTAGTACGCGGAGCTTTCGGCCGAGATCGAAGACGAGCGGCCTACAAAGGCGTAATAGATTTAAAACTAGCTTTCGTTTTGTAATTGTCGCAACTCGAGTCTTAGTAAAAGCAACGTAAGTATTGTAATATTAGAACATTTGTATCGGCATCATGCATTTCGCTTGTTGTGTGCATGCTCTATTCATGCTGTGTGTACATCCGAGGATGTTTTTCGTAGGGTTATTATTAGTTAACGAATATAACCGTTGCGTCGGCTGTGTGTTTGCCCACTGGTTTGTTTTGTTAAAATTTTACAATTTTAAATAAATTTTTACGACAAAAATGACCATTTTATCATTTTTGTCGCAGCCTGCGACAAAAAAGACCGATTTGTCATTTTTGTCGCAGCTTGCGACAAAGGAATATTCTTGCGACAGCGACAAAAATGAACATCGGTGCGACAAAAATGACCCGCTACCGACGCCAGTGGGTCATGGTATGTGGGTTCCCATGCCAGGATCTCTCCCCTGCTGGAACACTCACAGGCCTGGATGGCAGGCACAGCAAATTATTTTATGAAGTGGTTCGGCTTCTATCCACACTGCAGCAGCTGCAGCAGCAGAGGCCTCCAGGCTATATCCTGGAGAACGTTTCCCCGTTGTCGCACAGACCCGGGACCAAGATCAGGGACGAGGTGTTCCCGTACATTGCCAGCGTCATTGGCCGACCAGTGTCCTTTGATGCAGCACAAGCAGGCGCTTGCGCACATCGATTGCGAGCGTATTGGAGCAACTTGTTCCAGATCCACCAGTTTCGCTCCGTCATGAGCAAGGTGGCGAGACCAGAAGGACGAATTGTATCGTCAATCCTATGCAAGGGCTGGCAGCCCAGACCAGTGATAAGAACAGACCGCGCGCCTCACTACGTGGTGAACGTGGTGGGAGAACCGCTGAGGGCGCTTCCCACCATCATGACGACGCAAGGGTCGAGAGCATTCAGAAGAGCAAGGATGGGCACCGTGGTGCGCAACCAGGACGATGAAGACGCCGAGGAAGAATCTCGAGAAGTGAACCTCGACGAGAAGGCGCGAGCCATGGGCTACAGCGCAAGTGAGCTACGCATGGCCGATGGCCTGAACGACGTAGAATTGGCAAGCATTCTGGGCCTGGCCATGGATCGCAGGGCAATGGAACTGCTGATGTCGGTCGCAGAAGCGAGCAGGAAGGGGCTCCCTCATAGCGAGGAGTCCCCAGAGGCAGAGAATTCCCCAGGACAGCCTATCGCTGTAGACAACAACTGGGCAGACCACGCGAGGTCGGACCTTCAGCAGAGGCAAGCTTTGCTGGCGGAATGGGTTGAGAATTCAAATGCATATACTCAGCAGGTGGCGAAGACCATGAGTCACCGTGACTGGGAAGAGAAGCTGCAGGTAATGTGCTCGCAAGGGCAGAAAGGTGCAGAAGGAATTGGGGCTCAGCGACAGAAGGCTGGAACCAAGAAAGAGAAGAAGAAGGAGTGGCAGCTCTACGCCATTGAGCAGTATCGTCAGAGGCACGAGAGCCACTTCGTGAAGGAGGGCGCAACTCCAGCAGCGCGCGTTGATGTGCCTGCTTGGAGTCCGCCTGCCAAAGATTCGGAGATGAGACTCCCCAGGTTGGCGTGTACCACCAGATTCGAGGACTTGATGGCCAGCGTGGCCGAGCAGCAGGTCGACCGTGACAAGCATCGAGATGTACACGACGATGCATGGTGCCTCAGATGGTTGAAGTCCAATGGCAGCGTGAGGTTGCCAGAGGATGAAGTTCGTCGTGTGAGGAGACGCGCAGCACGACATCGATGGGATGAGGCCACGGACGAGATCTACATGATCACGCTGTCGGGCAAGGAGGTGAGAATACCTAAGCCTGCTGACCGTCTTGCATTGGTCAAGGAATACCACTCCAGAACTGGCCATTGGGGCATAAGACGTACGCAGCATCTTCTGTGGCAGCGCCATTGGTGGGCCGACTTGAAGAAGGACGTGGAGGCTGTGGTCACTCAGTGTGAGACCTGTCAGCGCGTGAAAACCCATTATGCAAGAGAGGAGGCGTGTTTATCCCCCCTCGAGATCGTGTCGTTCATGTATCGTTGGTCGCTGGATTTGGCATGGCCTTCGAGGAGACAGACCAAGGCTGGCAACAACAGGGTGCTCATCATGACCGAGCACTACACCAGATTCATAGTCTGTGTACCCATTCCCGACAAGGAGGCGAGGACCATCGCAGCGGCATTTCGCAGTCATGTCCTGGCTGTGTTTGGTGCGCCAGCAGAGTGCTTTGTGGATGGAGGCAAGGAGTTCGAGGGCGAGTTCAAGCAGCTATGCAGAGACTGCCTGATCGACCGACGAGTCCCCTCACCAGACTCGCCAGAAGGCAATGGGCTTACTAGGCGAGTGGTGCGCACGATGAAGTTTTGCTTCAAGAAGCCTGCCTTGGAGAAGGGCCTCGATTATGAGTGGGATGAGCAGCTCTGGCCGCTGGTGCTGAGCTACAATGCAGCACGCCAGGAGTCCACGGGAGTGGCGCCGTTCACCCTGTTGTTTGCCCAAGAGGCAGTGGTGCCGCCAGATTTGAAGCAGGCGCCCAGCATAGATTTCGGTGCTGGGGTCGAAGATGAGAAGGATGCCAGAGTCAAGGACCTCCTCCAGAGAGCACAGGTGGTGAGGCGACTGATGGTGCACGCTGGTTGCAGCCTGGAGGTAGCACAGCATCGTGATACATTACATTATGAAGGGAGAAGGGGTGGGGGCTGTGAGCCTAGGCCACACCAGTTCAAGGTGGGCGATTTCGTCTACATCAGACAGAAGCCTCGCAGCGGCATGGAAGTCGCGACCAAGTCCGCCATCCTGAAGCTGGTCAAGATACAGCGAGATGGTGTCGTGGTGCTTGAGGACGCCACCAAGTTAAAAGAGAAGAGCATCGCGCCATGTCACCTACAGGTGAAGGACCAGTATGACTGCAGTGCAGCCGTGCCCAGCAGACACCTTGCATGTGAAGTGTGCAGGAAGACTGATGGAGAAGCAGAAATGTTGTTGTGCGACGCGTGCAACAAGGGGTATCATTTATGGTGTCTTACCCCAGCATTGAATGAAGTACCAGAGGGCGAGTGGTTATGTCCTGGGTGCTTAGGCACGAGGATGCAAGCCGCCAATGCTGAGGTACAAGCCCAGGAAACCAAGAGCTCTTGGGTCCTGGAGGACAGATTGGGAATGAAAGAACAACAGCTGAACGAGAAGCTGTCCTCGGGCATGCGCCTGCTTCCAGCAGACGTGGGTCCTCGTCGCGTGGTGAAGGGAGGCAAGTCGCAGCCATGGCATGCCGTCTCGTCCAGGGACATGCTGTTGGATGAGAAGGACATGTTTCTCCACATGCCAGATCAGATTGATTGGGGCAGACAGGACAAGCTCTCTGAGGCCGTGCAGATCTTCATGCCAGGGCACTGGAATGAGGGGCATCGCACGGTGCTGAGCAAGAAATATCGGGAACAGAGGCAATGGCAAGGCAGCTGAGGGATGCACCTCTTGTGCCTGCTTTGGCTGAAGAAGAAGTTGAAAAACGAGGAGAATTGAGACATATGACCAAGGCCCAGGTGCGAGAAGCTAGCGCACTGCAGTGGGGGCTTGAGCTGGTCATCACAGTGCCCTCCGAGGTGAGGCGCTTGGCGACAGAGGTGGACTGGAAGTCCATCGATGGCGTGTGGGACCCATGGGCAGGAACTGGGGTCATCAGTGAGGTGATGGTGGAGCAATGGCCGCAGCTGAGATTTATGAATAATGATTGGAACTCTCAGTTGGGTTGGTCTGAGGCGCATGGCGCACTTCGGCCAGGTAACTATCGCATATGGAAGGAGAAGTATGGTGTCTGTGACGCAGTGGTGACTTCACCTTGGTTTGCAGCGCTGGATATCGCGTTTCCATTGGCAGCGATGGCCAGTCGTGTGGTGGCATGTGTCCACGTTCCATCTTACTACTTGACAGACATGACCGAGAGCAGAGCTGCGTACTTCAGACGATTGAGTCAGACGGGACGCTTGCATGTGATTGGGCATCTGGAACATGGACCTATTGACCGCAGGTGTATGTGGGTCTTGGTGTTCAAGAATCCGCTGGTCAGAGCCAGGATGTTACAGGGTGGAGAAGGTGAAGGCATTGGTATGTTCACTTTCAGTTTGGGCAAGTTCATGGCAGATGGTGATACGACCCAGTATGCTGAACACGCCCATATTTGAGTCTGTGCTACTGCACCCAGCAGCTACAGATGGGGGATGTTGGAAATCTGGGCTTGCATGAAAGAGCTTAGCGTTCGATCTCAGAATATCAGAATTTCAAAAATTTTGTAGCTCTACGATCTTGTGCTGTGTTGAGAATTGCTTGAACAGTTACCGGCACCAGTGAATGTTAATGACGAACTTATGATCATCCGCGAGTGTTAAGGCTGCTCGATTCCGAGAGTATTCGTACCATCATACACACGCGTTTGCGACAGCTGTAACAAACGCCGGCTTCTCATGGTACCGCGCCGGGTTTGTTCAGCTGGTGACACGCATGACAGAGATGACAGTGTGACAGGCTTTGCTAAGATGACCGCCTGAGAGATGCAGACCTGCCAGAGAAGATATGGTCATTATCGGGTGACCAGGGAATGATAAGATGAAGATGACAGTGACTCCTCTGCCACTGACGTGTCAGTCAGAATGTGGTAAACGGTAACATTGTTAGAGCTGGCATGGAATAATGACTTTCCATTGGCCAGATGAAGATTTAAGGGCTAGAACCCGTTACAGTTTTGGGAAATGTGACAGAGCATTGAGATATAAGTAAACTCAGACCGTAGGTCAGAGTAGTGGACTCGTTATTGTTTTGCTTCGCAAGTACTAGGTGGCTGTTCGCGTGCCAGTGCTAGAGTGCTAAGACAGTTCTGCTCACAGCTTTTGTGCACAATAATTCGTATTTTGTGGTTGTTATACCAATTTTGATGAATATATTTTACTGCTGTTTTTATACTTTTTCATGTTGGAAATCTGGGCTTGCATGAAAGAGCTTAGCGTTCGATCTCAGAATATCAGAATTTCAAAAATTTTGTAGCTCTACGATCTTGTGCTGTGTTGAGAATTGCTTGAACAGTTACCGGCACCAGTGAATGTTAATGACGAACTTGTGATCATCCGCGAGTGTTAAGGCTGCTCGATTCCGAGAGTATTTGTACCATCATACACACGCGTTTGCGACAAGTTATTAAGTTATCAATGGTTTGCCACTGAATGTCTACGAATATTGGAAGCAAATGTGAAAAAAGAAAAGAAGAAGGGGAACTCAATTAAATCATAAAATAAAGACTACAGCGGTTGGTAGAGTTGACATGCTAACCGTTATGTTCAATGGGGGAGCAGTTTTCTCTGTTGAGGCTGCAGTTTTCATTTCAGTAGCATGTTCTGTCACTGCTTCTGCTGTTTTTTCAGTATCACGTTCTGCTACTGCTACTGCGGTCTGTTGCGGAATAAAATATATCGGCTGTCTAGGAGGTGATGTGACATTGACGACATTTTATCATCATAGTACTAACAAGAGCATATGAGTTGTGCACGCTGATGAACCCGAGCGTGGAGTCATACGGGTGGGATGCGACTGTAGGCCCAGAGGTGTTCTCACGTGTTGGAGAACGGAGACCAAATATCTTGCCCTACTGCTGGGTCATGTGAAAATACTGGCTGACGAGTCAGTGCTGCGCAAATCCGACGTGGCACCTGTAGCTACCGGTAGTAATATCCCTTAGCCACCGGCAGCCGTTGGATTTTTCACCATACTTAAGGAGCCTGTAAACTAGTCATCTGCCGAGGGGTTTCCAGGGCCTCGGGCGGCACATACAGTAATCGAGGCGGCAAAAACTCCTCGGCAGATACTTAGTTTATGCCCCAGGTCATAAGGTTCTACACGAATCGGAATCCTGAAATCGGCATCTATATATAAAGAGGTATCAGAAACTTTTTTGTAAGGAACTTTATTGCATCACGGTTGCGCAATCTAACATGAAATTTGAAATATTTTTCGTAATGTTGTAATCTGGCCGAAAAAACTTCACATTGATGGGTTATGTTCCTGTAAGACCTGATGAGATCCTAAGTATAATCGGTATGCGCCACAATAATTTAACGTTATGGTTAAAGAAGCTTTCTCAACAGCGCAGACAACACCAGACTATAGAAGGAAGGGATACAGTACATTTCTCTGCACTATGCTGCCGTATGCACACTTATAAATCCAATTCAATTATCCCTAGTGCCTCTTAAGTTGGAGATCGATCGGGCGGTGCAGCATTTCCGTAAGCATCGTTTATGTGTGCACATTTTGACGACGATATCATGATTATATTTTTTTCAATGAATACATTTGGTAGTGCATATGTTTTGTAGTGCATAAGAAATTACTGTACAAAATACATATGGGAAAGAGTTCAATATTGCCAAAAATGTTATGAAGTTATCGAGTTGGATTCGGAATTTCGGCATGACCCGTCTACACTTCGTACCAAAATGTTCGCGATTCCAAACATTATTGAAACTCATATTTTGCAATACGATTACCCTGCATCTAAGTCGTTACAATGTTATATATTATTGCTGTAGGAGTCTACACCTAGGCTTCTTCTCTTCTTTACGGTTTCGGACTTATACTATTCTACACTTATTAAACGACCGCACGAGGTATGCTTACGATTGGTCAACTACAAGACTTCGGTTTCGTAAATCTATATAGTTATGCTTTTGCTATCAGTGCATGCTTTCAATACACAATATACAGCAGTTACGGCTCTTTACTTTTATATCTTACTTTTCAGTTCAGTTCATCTCCCCGAAACGGGTTACTCTTAGAGTTCTTATACATTCAGGAACTCTTTCCATAACTCAACTGTACTGAGTACTCCGTACAACAGTCTAGGCACCTCACATCAACATCATTCTGATCGGTCCTACTGTAC
Source organism: Cymbomonas tetramitiformis (assembly GCA_001247695.2). NCBI lineage: Eukaryota > Viridiplantae > Chlorophyta > Pyramimonadophyceae > Pyramimonadales > Pyramimonadaceae > Cymbomonas > Cymbomonas tetramitiformis. Next base: position 71,471 of record LGRX02035775.1, read on the forward strand.
TCCGTACTGAGTACTTCTGCGTTTTATACTTAGCCGTTTTTCTTGCTCTTGTGCTTGCCTCCTAGCACAACTCCCCCCCCCTTAGGGAAGGTCACGTCCACGCTGACCACGTCGGACCAGTAAAGTTTTTATACAGATCTTCTACTGTTGCTCTGAATGATTATACAGGTCTCAGCCGCCTGTTGTCTGGGATGACATTACACTTCCCAAGACACACCGCAATAAGGAGATCGACCTCTTAAGCACAAGGGTCGGCCTCTCACCGGTCTGCCATCTGCACTACCAGGCTCCCCCAAGGCTCAAGGTTTCACATCCATTACCACGCTCAAGGTTTTAAACCTCCCAACACGGCACACTTACAGGGGATGACAATAGGTTTGCCAATTACCTGACAGTTCTCGGGATGCCGGCCCGGAGGAAAGGTTTTAAACCTTCACCGCCTCCTCGGAGTGCTAGAGCTTTTACCCAGATCTCCAACTGCTGCCCGGTCGTGCCAGGTCCGGAGCCAATGCTCTCGTGAAATGGATTATACAGATTTCCACCTGTTGCCTGGTCGCGCCGAGGCTAGAGCCACTGCTCACTTGGATAGATTACCCAGGTTCTCACCTGCCGCTTGGTCATACCAAGGCTCAGAGCCACTGCTCAAATGGATTATACAGATTTCCACCTGTTGCCTGGCTGTGCCGAGGCTAGAGCCACTGCTCTCTCGGATGGATTACCCAGGTTCTCACCTGCCGCCTGGTCTCGCCAAGGCTGGAGCCACCGCTCTTCCCGACGCTCCCCAACGCCCTCAATCGCTAAGACCACTCGCGTCAGATTCCCATCCGCCCTCTGGTATGATCGTCACCTCCGCTCGCACTCCCGCTAACGCTATCGGTTCTGGCTCAAACTCGGGCGGGTCACTCTCAACAACAGCTGACTGGACTAAAACGCTCATCTCGCTCAGATCCTCCCTGACAAGCAGTTCAGACAGGAACGCATGCACCTCTTCATGTAGGGTCAGGTTGTGGAAAAGCTGTTTTAACAGTGCTGACGGAATCCCATACAAATTCTCTCGCGCTCCCATGCCCTTCGCGAACACACCTCCGGCTCTCATCGCGCGCCCTCCTTGCGCTACTTTCTCGTGCCTACCGTGCTGCCGGAAGAACTCGCAAGGCGTATCGGAATCGCATACTCGCAAGGGTGTGCGCAACGGAACGTTGGTCCAGATGTGCGTGGGCTTCCTGTATGCGGTCCCGTATTTGCAGTACGTGACGAGGTGCGGAGCTGGTAGATTGCTCATGCAGCGACGCGTGTGCAACCCGTGGGGCTCTCTTCCCCTCGGGTTCTCAATGAAGTATGCTTCGGGCCTCAAGTACCGGATGATCTCCAATGTCCTACGAACTCGCCTGTCCGCAGCACGCAAATCTCGGATGCCTACCGTCTTCGCTTGGCTGTACTCTGTGCAAGGTGGGCTAGCCCAGACTACGTCGAAGTGTCCTGGTCTGAACTGTCGATAGTCCCATCGCATGATATCCTCGCAATGTGTGGGGCCCCACTTGGGCTGAATGTCTACAGCAACTACTTCGCTATTGGGAAATTGCTTAGTGAACTGCCTCTCGACTGACCCGGTCCCACAAAACAATACAAGAATCCTAGACTGGCCGACTGGCTCCTTCTCAAGTGCTGCGGCTCCGTTGACTGGCGGCAGGGTGCTCTGAGCAGATACTCTCGCGAAAGTTCCTACTTCCTCATCAAACCTCTCCTCTGGCACCCATGGCATTGCTCCGTCTACCTTGAGCTCCTCCGATAGCGTGGTCCATACCGCTCCTGCGGACTCGTCGCGTCTCTTACGGACCCTAAGCTTCTCTCGCTCCACTCTCTTAGCCTCGATCCTCTCAAACTCCAACAACGCTCGGTTGGGAACACCGGGCCTGCCGGCTCCGTCCCACTCCAGATCCTCTCGGGTCTTCCACTCGTTCTCACTGCGGGGCATTCCTGTCCACTTGACCAGGTACTCTGTCCACCTCCTGCCCTGGCGCTGGCGCGTGCGCGAACGCTCCACCCTCTCGACGTGGGTTTCCTTGCGCCCGCTGACGTCCAACGGAGGAGGGGGAATCTCCTTAGCTCTCTCAACGAAGCGGCTGCCCGACTCTACTGGCGAAAGCCGGTCCACGGTAAACACATCGTGCACTTTCCACTGCTTAGGCGTCTGCAACCTATAGGCCGACGGTGCGCCTCTATCGCTCGCGGGAAGGGCCATCTGCCTGTCGCTGTGAAAGACTTCCAGCACCCGAAGGGGCCCAAGGCGCTTCTTAAGCAACTTCTTGTGCAACCCGCGGTCGCCCGGCTGAGTGAGGTGCGTGGCATCCACCCAAACCTCATCGCCTACCGCGTAACTCCTGGACCTGTGACGCGCGTCGTACTGGGCGATCTGTTGCTGCTGAGCTAAGAGCAGCTTCTCCCTAGCGAGCTGCAACTGGCGAACAAACTGGCGGGCTGTCTCGTGGGCTGTACCCTTTTTTACTGCTGCGCCCCTCCCCCCCTTAGCTCGGCCTCTCCGTGATGCAAGTGCTGCCTCCACGAAGAAATCCAGCTGAGAGGCCGGAGCGTGACCATACGTCAGTTCAAAAGGGGTGAATCCCGTGACGGCGGAACGAGAGTCATTAATGGCGTACTCGACCGGGGTACACCATAAATCCCAATCGTGCTGGTTGGCGTCGACGTACGCGCGCAACATGCGTTCGACCGTGTGGTTTGTGTGCTCTGCCTGCCCATCACCTTGAGGGTGGTACGGCGTGGTAGAGGCAACCTGGACTCCCATCAACCGATGTAGCTCGAGATGCATCTCATCCCTGAAGCGGGAGTCCCGATCACAGACGATCTTCATGGGAGCGCCGTGCAAACGCCACACTTGGTCGAAATACATGCGCGCGATCTGTGCAGCTGAGCTGTCAGCGTAAAGCATGGGAACTACGTGCACCATCTTGGACAACTTGTCCGTGAAGGTAGCAAACGCGTCGTACCCTCGCTCTGTGCGGGGCAGCCCAGTGACGAAGTCGATACTAACCACTTGCCACAGTCTTACCGGGACTTGCAGGGGGTTAAGCTGACCGTCTGGATACCCGTTGCGTGGCCGGGTCTGTTGGCACACAACGCAGGATTTGCACCAGTCGGTGACATCCTTGCTCATGCGTGGCCACCAAAAGCGACGGGATACTCTGTCCAGTGTCTTATCCCTTCCTGTGTGCCCTGCTGCTGGGGACTCGTGTGCTTCGCGCATCACCAGCTCTCTGAGGGGGGAATCCTGAGCTAGCACTAGCTGATACCGCCCTTCTGCCACTCGCCATATCATGTCGTCTACCATGCGAAATGTGTCTGTCCTCTGATGTGGGGCTGCGACCAGTTCCTCCTTCAACGAGCTGAGGTACTGGCTGCGTTCGTATTCCGCTTGCAAGGCGCGGACGAACTCATCAGCCTTCAGTGGGCCTGATGCTGCCCTGGCCCTTGCTGCAACCCCTGTAGTGACTAAAGGCTCGTCGGGTTCTGCCTCACTGTCCTTTCGCGCAGGCGGCGCTCGGGGCTTTGCCCTGCTGGCTGCTGGGGCCCACACCAGAAGGACCGGCCAGCGCAGCGGGGGTCGACCTCCATCAGGGGACTCGAAGAGGTGGTTGGGACGACCTTTTTCGTCCTTTGTGTCAAAGACCTTGACCGGATGAAGCCCATACTTGGGGTGAATCAACCGTCTCCAGGGGGCGTCATAGTCTGGCAGAAGGAACATCGCCGAGGTGTTTTCCGGATCGGCGCGCCACTCAGCAAGGAAATGCCGAAGAATTCTTTCTATCAAGTCGGAATCCTTCGTGTAAGGGGGGTTGCACCAAACGTGTTTCCCGCGCCACTTTTCCTTCAAGCAATCGGTCCAATAGGTGTCAACCTGCCGGTTAACGCCCATGGAGTCGCAACACGCGTCAACGTCAAACACCCCGTACTGGGCTGCTATCTCCTCAAAGCGCTCCCTGATCAGCTTCCAGTCCTGGCGATCTACGACCTGGTCGTAGTGGGAGCTACTTTCTGGGGGCTTAACGGGCTCAGGTACCTTTCCGGCTGCCTTTGGATGACTCTGGGCCTCAGGGTGGGGGAACTTCGGGTGACTCTGGACTTCTGCTGTGGCCTGTTCCCTAGCTCGGTCTGCTCTGGTCATGACTGCTAGCGATTCGGCATCCCTCAAGGATTTCTCGCCTACTGCTAGGGTGGCAGCTGCGTCCAGCCAAAGGGCCGGCGACTCTACCCACGTGAGCCCATTCAGATGGGTGAGCTCACCAATGACCGGTGCTGGACTGGTGGGAGGGAAGGACTCGTCCTCGGAATCACTATACTCGAAGGTGGCGCCTAAGACAGATGTGGGATCCTCGTCCCCTTCGCATCTCTTGCCTTTCGGCTCAGAGTACTCGGGTCCATCAGATCCATCGGTGGTGCAATCCACTGCCCCGAGGACAGAGGTAGGATCCTCGTCCTCTTCGGACCCCTTGCCTGCCGGTGCGGAGTCTCTGGGCCCATCCGTGGCGCGATCCACAATCCCTTTTTCCTTCAACCCTTCTCTGGCTGACATTTCCTGATAGTCTGGTCGCCGGGACTGCGCGTCTGGTACTACTAAACAGCGCCCTGGCACGTGCTCCATCTGATGGACTCCTACCTCTACCAGGTCCTCGTACCAGCGAGCCTGACGTCGGCTGAGCTCCCTAGCTGGGGCGAAGAGCCACTGAAGGGGTTTATGGTCTCCCATGAGCTTAAATGATGTGAAAATCAGATAATGTCTCCAGGTGACCGTGGTGCAGTGATGGATGGCACAAAGCTCCCGTTCCCCAGCGTGATAGTTCTGCTCAGCGCTGGAGAACTGCCGGCTTTCAAAGGCCAAGGGCTGTAAGCCTCGTCCCTGATCCTGCATGAGTACACCCCCTAGTGCTACTCCACTGGCATCTGTCTGCACAAAAAGGGTCTGGAGCCGTCTGCTGCACCCTTTTGATCGGGTAGGGCCAAGGCTGGGGAGGAGATCAAGGCAGTTTTTAGCTGTTTAAATGCTGCCTTTTCATTCTCGCCCCAGGTCCAGTCCACGCCGGATTTGGTGAGGCGGGTCAACGGGTACGCGATATCTGCGAAGTTCTGGATGTACCTCCGGTAGAAGCCACACATGCCCAGAAACTGTCGCACGTGTGTGACAGTTTCTAGGTCTGGCCAATCGCGTACCGACGCAACCTTATCCTGCTGTGGACGACATCCATCCCGATCCACCACATGCCCTAGGAACCGGACTGATCGCTTGCACAATTTGACTTTCGACTTTTTGAGGTAGACTGAATTCTTTCGGCATGCCTCCAGGACCTGGCGGAGGTGGTCGAGGTGTACCTCATGGGCGCTCTTACCCGGAACCTCAGCCGAGAAAATCATGATGTCATCTACAAATACTCTGCAAAAGGGTAGGTGCCCGAGGTACTGTTGCATCATCCTTTGCCAGGTACTTGGGGAGTTTGACAATCCCATAGGCATGACCAACCACTCGTACGCTCCAAAGTGCGTAGTCATTGCGGGTTTCTCCACGTCCTCTGCTTTCATGGGGACCTGCCAAAATCCCCAAAGGGCATCCATCGTAGAGAAGACGGTAGCCCCTTGTAGATCATCTAGGAGACTCTGGACATCCGGGAGGGGGTACTTGTCCTTGACTGTGATCTCATTGATCTGTCTGTAGTCAATGACTAGACGCAACTCCTTGGGATTACTCGGCTTGGGGACCATCAGCACAGGGCAGCCCCACGGAGAGGCCGAGGGTCGTATGTACCCTTTGGCTAAGAGCTCATCTAGCTGTTGCCGGAGTTGCCGCAACTCCTCCTGCGACAGCTTGTACCCTCGCCGGTGCAAGGCGTTCCCATTCCAATCTGGCCTGAGCCGGACGCCGGACTTGAATTCCCTTGACTGGACTGATTCCGGCAGCTCTGTGCAAATGACATCTGCGAACTCCTTTTCCAGATCCCTAAGCTGCTGCCAGATTTCCGGCGACACCGTCTCGTCTATCTCGTCCTCCGGCGGTTCCGGGGAGGCCTGAGCAGTCTGTGGGGCTGGCGGCGAGGTAGTACCTGGCGGGGCGGCCGGTACCGGCGGGTCTGTGGTCTGCGGAGCTGGCGGCGGGACTGGTGCCGAGGCTCGCGACTTCTGACTCTGAGGACTCGGGACAGTGGGGACTTTTGGTCCCGGTGGCTGCTCGGTGGAAGGGCCACTTTCAGCACCAGGCTGACCGACTGCTGCGACCTGGTCACGCCAACGCACTCGCTTACGCCGTGCTCGGGGTCGTCGCTCCGCGACCAGACCCCGGCCCTGCTGGAGCGCCGCGGCTGCCTGCGCGTGCCAGGTGGGTGGCTTCCCGGCCGCGTGATCCTCTATCGCCTGCCTACGCACCGCTGGCGGAAGCAACGCAAATGCTCCGTTCGCCTCCTGTTTGCTAGCGAAAAAGCTGAGAGGGTCAGGGTGATCCCCGGCCTCGTCGACCGTGCTCGCAAATCCCTGTGGCCTAATATCCTCGACCACCGCCCCTACTCTCTGCAAATGACATGCTCCTTCCACGTCACTGTAGCCGGACTCGGAACTGTCCGAGACCAACCCTCCCGGCCCCTCAGACTCCTCAGCTCCGTCCGGCACCGCTGCGCTGGGACGCACGCTGACTTCACCATCCTCGGACCCGGAGGAGGGTTCTGACGCCAGGCCTGCTACAACATCGTTGGGGGAATCTTCGTCGGAGTCTCCCCCCCCCTTGTTGCAGGCCAACGCGCCAAAAGCCCCATCGGGGCCGAGGTAGACGACGAAAGCCTGCTCCTCTCTGTTTCGGAGGGTCCGCAGGTCCCGGCGAGCCCGACGTTGGCTCAAAAGGACTCCCTGTACCAGTGCCATTGCCGTGTCCTTGGACCGACTGGGGTCCGGTGACCCCGGCGAACAGCCGGTGATGACGACCTCTTCTCTGCCCTTGGTGAACCGGACCGAACCCCAGTTCTTATAATCCAGCGTAACCGGGGAAAGGTTCGCCAGCCAAGGACCCCCCAGGATGACATCCACTTTGAGGTCGAGTGGCATTACCCGAAGCTCAACCTGCTGGCCGTAAGACCCCTTCGACGTCTCAGCAAGGAGCTTGGGCCTGATGCAGGAATTAGCATCATATGTGGTGCCGTCAGCCACTCGGACCCGCATGGCTTGCTCGTGGCGCACCGGCTTGACGCCGGAGAGCCTCTGCAGTGTACTCTTTGCGATGATATTGGTGGATGCTCCCGAATCCACTAACACCTTGACTCTGACGCCCGCAATCCAGGCCCAAAACAGCAACAACGTCGGTGTGCGACTGTGCCTGTCGAAACTCCTCGGGCGCGCTCCCATCGAGGACACCGCTGCCAGGGACTCACACCAGCTCGGACTGATATCGCCGTCCTGCATTATGCAGTCCAGGCGGGTGACTGACGTTTCTGCGTCGGAGTCACAGTCCGGGAGGCAGTAAGTACACGCGTCTGCCAGCAGGCCGATGGCGACTGCTTTCTGAACTGCGCTGCGCTCTGGGAAGTCTGGGGGGGACACTGCGACTTGGACTGACGCTGCAGCCAGTTTAGCCGCTATGTGCTTTCTGACTTGCTCGTCCCGGTGCATCAGCTCATTGTCTTGCTGAAGTTCCCTATTCTCCCTTTCCAACTCCTCCTTTACGAAGGCGTGGAAGTCCGCATGGCGTTCTGTTGAGGTAGAAGCCGGGTCCCTACCCTCTAACTCGTACCTGCGCTGCAATCGAGAGGTTCGAAGCGCCTTGTCTTCAGGAGTCAGCCATGGCCTGCGTTTCGGGCCCAAAGCTTGGCGAGCCCTGCTTCGGGTCAACCACGGCCGACTGGGCTTTGAAGTTCTCTCTGGTGGTGAGAGTTCTTCTCCTTCGGCAGGCTTGGGTTTGGCAACGCGAACAAACCGTCCGAACTCCTGATCCAAGATGGCTTTGCGTCGGCGATTGAACTCGCGCACCCTGACGAGCCGCTTCAAGCGCTTATCTAACTCTTCTCGATTCAACTGGGGCTTACTAGTCGTGGGTCCAAGCTTCTGGCGCATCCGTCTTTGCCCTGCCCTCCAAAGCGCAAGGGACTTGACCGACCGGACCTCTGACTCTTCCAGCTTTAGATACCTTTCTAGCGCCCTGATGGCGGAACGCAGGCGAGCACTTGGCTGCTGGGCCTGAAAGGCTTTCCTAACTCTGGGGGGTAAACGCTGAGCTCTGAACTTCCAGTGCCCGCGAACTCTCGCAACATCCGACCCCTGGTTCTCCAGGTGCTGTTGGTAGACTGCCCGTGGCTCAACTGTGTGGCTCGACCGGTTTTTACCCCGGGTGTCCGCACCGGTGATCCAACAGAGCAGCTCCCACGGCTCCTCGGGACGCGGAACTGAGGCGGTCGCTGGGGTTCTGGCGGACTTCCAGAAGTTTGCCTGCTCTCTTTGGACGCGCTGCTCGACCTGTTCCCGCTCAGGAGGCTCTGGGCTTTCCGTGCGGGTGGCGGCTAGCATGTCTAAACCTTCCTGCTCATACCTCTCGACTCGACTCTGGCTCTTGAGGTGGCGCCTGGCGCTGCCACTAAGGTGTCTCCCACACCTTCTCCACCTATCATGCAGCACCTGCATCGCTGTGGACGCCGGCGCGGGGCCCTTTTGTCCCCCTGACCCCGCAGTGACGGGGCCCGCGCCCTTTACTGCGGGGAGGACGCCCCGGGCTGGGGAGCGTCCTCCTGGACAAAATCCAAACCGATGGCAGCCAAAGCTTCCTCCACCGACTCGTCCCCTATTAACGCCAGGGTGTCCTCCAGGAGGCACTTGGCCCACTCCTTCGGGCGCTGGCTCGCCTGCGGACAGTCGCGGGCATAATGGTCCATGCTTTTGCACAGACGGCAGCCCTCGTACTCTGGGGAGCCGAGTCGTTGCCCTGTGGGTGTCGGAGCGCCAGCGGATGTCGCCATGGCTAGCAGCTCCTCCGTGACATCTACGTGGGCCAGCAGCTGGACCGAGCGGCTCGTCTTATCCTGGCTCTGCCGCAACTCCCGCTCAGCCTCTATGGCCCAAGTCAGGAGTTCGTGGCGGCCTTTACTGGCCGTCCGGCTCAGAGTCAGAACCGAAGCGCCTTTCCTCTCGGCTATAAGGAAGACCTTCCTCCTTATCTCCGGTATCAATCCCGTAAGGAATATCTCCAGCAGCTCCTCTTCCGGCACCGGAGAGGTGAGCTCGTGGGCAGCCAGCATGCTCACGATGTCGTGAGCAAGGTGCACCCCGTCCCAGAACTCGCGGACCGTGCGAGTCTGTCTGTCCTGACTTTGACGCACACGACGCAGGAACGGACCGATCGACGCCATTTCCCCCTTGTCGGGCATCACCAGTTGCGCCAAGGGAACCACTATGACGTCCAAGGTGAGGTTCTTACCCTCCCGAGCCTCCGTCAACACCGAAGAAAGCTCGCGGTACTCGGAGCTGAGTGCGCCGAAGCAGTGTCTGGCCACTTCTGACAGCAGGGAGTGGTCCGACAACACCTTCTCCTCACCCCCGCTCTCCAGACGCGCCATCCCCATGGCGTAGCGCACCGGCTCCAGTTCCCGAACCTCCCTGATCTGCCGAACAAATCGGAGGAGCCGACCAAAGACGTGGGACGACCCCTCCACCTCTGTGTGGTATTTGTCCACTGCCTTCTCCATGGCTCTGAGGGCCTCCTTGAGAGCGTGCTGCTCGTCCTTACGACTGTAATGGCTCCGGGGCTCCCTGTAACGAGAGGAAGACGAGAAGGTGAACTGGCTGTCGCCATCCCCGTCCTCGCCATCGCCGCCAGGGTCCTCGCCCGGACTCCCCGGGCCTCCCGGCCCTCCAGGGTCACCGCTCCCCGAGCCACCAGGACCACCATGACCGCCGGCACCGGGCATCTCCGAAAGCTCGTTTGGCTCCGAGTGCTCCAGTTGAGGGACCATCCCCCCCCCGTCTCCCGGTGTGTCTGCCGCCGTAGGAAGCGGAGGTGGCATCACAGCCGGAAAGTGGTCGAAAGCACCGGGCCACACGTCCGCGGCGCAAAACCCACACACCGGCAGGTACACCTTTTTCATGAACGCTACCACACTCTTCTTAGCGCTTGCCTGACACGCCCACATACGCACCGGGCTCTCCTCGTGCCCGCACCCACAGCGAGCGCAGCTCTCTGCGACGGACGCCAAGGCCGTCGTGAGACTGTGAATCACCTGGGCCCCGAGGACCCTGTCCTCGTCCGAGATCCTTGCCTTCAGGCATTGCCTGATCTGGCTGGTAGGGTGCAAGCACCCGGCGACCTGACCCAGGGAGCGATACCTACGAGCGGCGTCGTAAAACAGGCGCTGGGCTTCGATCCCCGGGTTGGCATACCCGACCACGTGTTTCCGGAGGGCGTCGCAGACTCGTATAGGAAGGGAAACAAAGTCCCATGAGTGCGGCGGAAGCGATGTCACGCCCACGCGCGACTCCTCCGGAGGGCTTTGAACGCCCCGGTTCTCGACGTCACAGGTGACGACGGAAGTCGGCTCTACCAGCTCATGTCCCTCTCGGGAGATGGGCGTCTCCTGAACCGGACTCGACGCTGCCGCTGAGGGCCCCCGAGCGTCTGACTCCACGGGCCCTGGGGGCGAGGCCTGAACCAGGGCGAGCCTTTGGACTTGTGACTCTATGACCGCCTGCAGCCTCTCCTCCAGCTGGGCCTCAGCTGCCGCTCGCCGCTCCTCAGCGGCTACCTGCTGAGCGACGCTCTCGTCGACAGCCAACTGCCTGGCAGTCTCCCGGGCTTCTGCGGCCAGCCGGTCTGCAGCCCAGCGCTCTTCGACAGCGCGTCGCTCGGAGACCCTGCGTTCCTCGGCAGCGCGCTGATCGGAGATCCTGCGCTCCTCGGCAGCTCTTTGACTCTCTTGGAGTTGCCGAGACAGCTGTTCCAGGCGAGCCTCGGCAGCTGCCTCCCGAGCTTGCGACTCCTTCTGCCAGGCTTCCTTCAGCTCTTGCAGGTCCTGACTGTTCCTGCTCGAAGTGGACTCCGGGGACGACGACGTGTTCCCTGAGGAAGTCGGACCGGGGTGCGGGGCCGATGGTGCTCGACTGGGCTTCCGGGTGCGAGGCACCGGGCGACTGGGGCCGCTCGGCTTAGGCGCCTGAGTCCTGGGCCTCGGACGTTCCGCGGGATGCTCTTCCTCCGATGAGGACGAGAGGGGAGCAAACCGGTTCGACCAGTTCCCACCGGGGGCTGCGGAACTCGGAGGTGCTGCACCCGACTTCCTAAGACCCCTGTGCGACTTCCGGGTGCGGCCGCTCATTCTGACGGCTGCGACGACCGCTCTCCTTACCTCCTGGAGGTCCGCCCCTTGGCGTACCAGCTCCCCTGGTCTGCCGGCGTTGATGGCAAAGACAGAGAATCTACACCTCTCAAGGGAGTTGTGAGGGTCCTCGCGCTTTTGCTGCATCAACACCCTGGACTCGGAGACTGATTGCTGGTGGATCTCCAGGCGATAAGCGCCGTCCTCGGAGAGCCCATAGTCCTTGAGCTGGAACCACATTAGCCCTGACAGCGGGTGGTCCTTCCCCAGGCGCTTTAGGCCTCGACGGATGTCCTGCCACATAGACTCCTGGTCGGAATCCGAGCAAGAGCTGACACCGGATGAGGTTCCCGCCTTCCTTACTGGACGGCGGGCACTCGTTCCCTGGGACGAGTCCGAGCTGACCGGGGTCGTCCTGGGGAGCCGGCGCCACTCGCGAAGACACCTCCTGCCCATCTGGGTCATCCGGTGTCTCCGGGCTCCAACCCACCAGGTGCTCCTCTCCTTGGCGAGCATCGTCTGCTGGTGCCATGCCATGAAGACTGCTCCAGCTTGACGTCTGCCTCTGCGCCACAGACCCTGTGTCTGGACGACATGCTGGCGCCATGCTGCGAAAGTGGACTCGACCCGGCGCCGACTGCCTTTGTCAAACAGGCCCTGAAGTTGGGCGACCTGTTGGGTGACGTCATTCCACGCTTGGAATGCCAGGCGCCGGAGCTCGCGTTGATGCGCTGACTGGTCCGTCCTGGCCCTCCATGCGACCCACGCAAGCCGCGCTGTTGCGCGCTGACGAGATGGCGGGGAGACTCTCGCACGTCGTTGCGCTGAATCCAGCGCCCAGGTGCTCCATTGACGGAGGGCCAATGCGAGCATGGATTGACGTCGCTCTTCTCGCCAAGCCGGATTGGGCTGGATGCGAGACTCGCGCCCCCGTGACTGGACGACGTCTAGCTGCTCTGGGCGCCGGACATCATCAGACTCCCCTTCTGCCGGGGGACTCCAGTCACTGGCTCGGTAAACCTCAAAGCGCCCTGAGGCACTGATGAGATTCCCTTGCTCGCTCCCCACGAGGGAAGAGAGGGAGGATGCTGCCGGTCCCGACGTCGGTTCCTGACGGACGACCCTACTACTCGCACTCCTGCTGGACGCAGGGAGTGGGGAGAAGGGAGCTGCCGAGGGGTTCAACCCCTTAGCAGAGCGGTCCGAGCCCGACCCGGAGCCGGCGCCTGCCGCCGGCGGTGCCGGAGCCTCGGGCGACGCACGCTTCCGGCGCGCCGGCTGCCGTAGCGCCGAGCTCAATGCGAGCTCGGACACTGGCTCAACCTCACTGACCCTCGCTGGTGAAGGGGTGTTTGGTGGCGAGGCCCTGGGGGGCCCACCAGACAACCCTGGAGGGGCTCTCAGGGGCGTGCGCGCCGGTGTAACCTCGAGGGTTTCACCGACGTATTGGCGCGCAAGCGCGCGCCGCACTCCCCCCCCCTCTCACGGGAGCGCCAATCCCGGCTGTCTGACCCGCCAGCCGCGCCCCAGAACTCCCCAGAGCCTGAGCCAGCCGACAGGCCCGCAGCGCGAGACCCCGACCGACCGGACCCCACGGCTGAGCCGGGGGCGGCGCCGGCCCGACCCCCCCCCCACGCCGGCCCGACCGACCGAGGCATTCCTCTTCATCTGAATACATGGGCATAGTATGCGTGCTATGCGTGAGATCCAATTCAACCGAAAAGCGGTTGGTGTGGCAACCAGCACCCGATTTCAGGAATACGCCACTTGCGCGCGAGCACAAGTAAGCACACCGGCCGAAGCGCGGAGATTCCCGAATAGGGGGGACTAGAAGGCCAAATTAAAGGTGGGGGAAATCCCGAACCAACCCCGAATTTCAGCAAAGGCGTACGCAAAATTGAAAAATTTGCGCAGCGCTTCCGCCGCGAAGGGTCGGATTTGCCGAAAAACGGAGAAGATTCCAAAATCCCGCACCTGCGAGTCCAAAAGCACGGATATGCGTGCTATGCGTGTATGCGTGCTAGGACTAAGGCAACGCTCGCACCTTAAAAGATTGTCGTCGAGCTAGATCTCTCCACACCGACGCGGCTCCAAGCAACCTGGAACCATCAATCCCACACACCACCGCGCAACAAGCGCGAG
>LGRX02035776.1:0-38184 GCA_001247695.2 Cymbomonas tetramitiformis
AATGATGACTGCTCCAATCAAATGATAATTGCTCGAATCAAATAATAACTGCTCGAATCAAATGACTGCTTGAATTAAATGATGACTGTTTGAACCAAATGACGGCTTGAATTAAATGATAACTGCTTGAATCAAATGATGACTCCTTGAATCAAATGATTGCTCGAATCAAATGACTGCTCGAATCAAATGACTGCTTGAATCCGATGACCGCTTGAATCAAATGACCGCTTGAATCAAATGATGACTGCTTGAATCCAATGATGACCGCTCAATTCAAATGATGACTGCTCCAATCAAATGACTATTCGAATTTAATGATGACTGCTCGAATCAAATGATAATTGCTCGAATCAAATGATAACTGCTCGAATCAAATGACTGCTTGAATTAAATGATGACTGTTTGAACCAAATGACGGCTTGAATTAAATGATAACTGCTTGAATCAAATGATGATCGCTTTGAATCAAATGATTGCTCGAATCAAATGATAACTGCCGAATCAAATGACCGTTTGAATCAAATGACCGCTTGAATCAAAGATCGTTGAATCAAATGATGACTGCTTGAATCCAATGATCGCTTAAATAAATAAGTGCTACTCGAACGAAATGACTGCTTAAATCAAATGATGACTACTTGAATCCGATGACTGCTCAAATCAAATGATTGCTAGAATAAAATGATGATCGCTTGAATCAAATGATGACTGCTTGAATCCAGTGACTGCTTGAATCAAATGATGACTGCTTGAATCAAATGATGACTGCTTGGATCCAATGAATGCTCGAATCCGATGACCGCTGGAATCAAATGGCTGCTCGAATTAAATGATGACTGCTCGAATCAAATGACTGCTTGAATTAAATGATGACTGCTTGAACCAAATGACGGCTTGAATTAAATGATGACCGCTCGAATCAAATGATGACTGCTTGAATTAAATGACTGCTCAATTAAATGACTGCTTGGATCAAATGACTGCTCGAATCCGATGACTACTCGAATCAAATGTTTGCTGGGGGATAGTAGTTAGGGTTGCCGCTCGCGTGGGCGGTGTCGCACGTTCGTTCTTTCGATTGTCTAGACGACGTGACGAACGCGACGCATTTTTTACTATGGCTGGTGGGACGACGACGACGCTGGTGCTTGGGAGACTTGGGGTCGACGACTGGTTTTGGTGGTATGGAGTGGTGCGTCGAGGGCGGCAAGGGCACGAGCGCCGTCCACCTCTGCAATCTCGGGAGCAAGCCGGTGGTGAAGCACGGTGTGCTACTGAAATTACTGAGGTGTTGTTATTCTACCTGCAGGTAATTAATTCGTGGCGTTTACCTACTTGTGATTTTTGTTGGTCTATTTTTTCCGCTTCACCGCTGGCAATTCCCGGCTCCCCTTGACGTGACGGCTGGCGTCAACGAGATGAGCTGCGGCGAGGTGACGAAGGGAATGGAGCTCAAAGAGGAAGTAAGTATGCTACGTTTGTCTGGAAATTTCTCGAGTTTGACTGAGGATGCTGTGGAGCCGGCAGTTTTCAAGGAGGTTGACTTGGGAGATGCGAAAGCACGCACGATCGACGACGTTGCTGGACTTTAGGTTCAGGGTTATTATTATGGGCTCTAATAGCCCCTAGCCTGACCTGTCTCTGATCGGAACCGTGACTCCGCTAGTAGCTAGGATGACAGTACAGTAGTACTGTACTGTCAGTCATTATTTCGTATTATCCGGGTTTCCGAGATGCATGATAAAAGCACTCGGCCGGACTGTTTATGGAGCTTAGCCAGTTCGTTTTCACCGAGCGGAACACCTGTTCTCGCAGGTTATGTGCGTCACCACTTTCCCGGTAATTCTGATGGCACAGCGCCTAGCTGTTGCCATGATTGGCTAAGTTTTGACACAGAGATGGGGTGGGCGCCCCCTTAGGCAGTAGTTGACCTTTCCGCGGTATGGCCTCTCCTTGAGGTGGAGATCAGTTTAAGACATTTTTTGGCAGCAGTATCGTCGCTCGCTATGGCTTCTTTTTACGTTTCACCTGGCCGGTGGAGAGGGCATTCCGCGTATTGTGGGTCGCAACCACTTTTAGCCTATCGGCTCATGACCTGTTTGATGTTGTTTTTATCGCTGAGACTTCTGCAGGAAT
The DNA here is from genome assembly GCA_001247695.2 of Cymbomonas tetramitiformis. Taxonomy (NCBI): domain Eukaryota; kingdom Viridiplantae; phylum Chlorophyta; class Pyramimonadophyceae; order Pyramimonadales; family Pyramimonadaceae; genus Cymbomonas; species Cymbomonas tetramitiformis. Next base: position 2,140 of record LGRX02035776.1, read on the forward strand.
TGGCCGCTGCGTCTACTGATTTGACTACTGCCTGAGTTACCAAGTGTCCGGGCAGCATATACCTGATGGACTTCTGTACCGGACTCCCACACTTCACGTAGCTCCGCGCTCTGGGGGGCCCTCTGTTTGCTCAGCTTGCTCTCTTTGACTCTGGCAGTATGACATGTGACATTCACTTTTTTAGGACTTAAGGCGACGGTGCCTCATTGTTTCAAACAACCCACTGAAGAGTAGCCCGGCAGGGCACGAAACCGGTCTGGGATGCAAAAAACTTTTTGGACATATATATCTTAGAAGTATTTCTAGAAATTTTATCTGAGTATATCCCAAGTCCACTGAGTTACTGTTGAACTTGTACATGTTCACTAGTTATTAAGAGTTAATTGTTACTTAACTCTCCGGATCATACGCGCTGTTTGTTCAAGACAGTCGTCGCGGATCCGTGTACTGAGAAATCTGGACGCTATTTACTAGGAACCAGATTTGCGATTTCCCTCTCCTTCGCTTTTCCACTGCCACCTTTCACCACTTTTCAGTTAATGCCCCGCTGCCATATTCGTTGCGACTACTGTGAAGCGACCGCCAGGATTTTTATTCGCTGGTCACGTGCATTCTCTATCTGGTGCCTACTTTAAAAATGTCTCTTCCCAATCACGCTCAGGGACAGTTTCAGCCACAATCCATGCAGCAGTACAACCCACACCCACCACCACCACCACCTCCTTACCCGCCACCTCAGTCCGCCCACCCGCAGTTTCAGCAGCCCCACCAGCCATCTCAGCAGTTTTATGGGGCACGGCAGTACAATGGGCCCAACAGGTATGATCAGCTCAGGGAAGAACTGGCGACCAGCAAGATGGAGGCAATGGGGGCAACACTGAAGCTGGAGTCAGAGAGAAAGCTTTTGGAGAAGGAACGTGAGCTCCTGCAGCGCGGGAAAAAGAAGAAGTCGAAAAAAGCGAAAAAGAAGAAGTCGAAAAAAGATCTCTCCAGTTCAGACAGCAGCGATTCCAGCAGTGCTTCAGACCCAGACACCACCCCAGAAGAACGCGTCAGGAAACGGAGAGATCGACAGCGAACAAAGACCAAGGCGCTCAAAAAAGAATTACGAGCAACCCGCGCACGTCTGGATGAGCTTTACCACCTTCCCCAACACGCCCCTCAGACTCCCAATGCTCCAGTCCCCCCTTCGCTCCCCTCACAGTTCACACCCAGTGCCTCCCTCGCCCCTTCAGTTCCCCCTCAGTCCAACAACAGCAGCAAACCCAAGAAAAAGAAAAGACGTGTCAGTAGCAGCAGCAGCAGCAGCAGTAGCAGCGACGAAGACGACGCCCCTGCAGCGCCCCTGGTGAAAGTCAACAGAGCTAAGGTGGACGAGAAGTTCAAGAATGCCGCGGGGTTGTCTCGCCTGGGGGACATACTTCTGGCGGTGCGTATTCGCCCTGATGGGTGGGACGACACCAAAAAGAATGGCGGAGTTAACAGGACGGCAATCGTGGCAGCAGCGGTCAAGGCCCACAACCTGGGCAAGATCGACCTGTTGTCTTTCTAGCAGTATGGGCCCCGCAGTGAGAGCGCAGCACGCCTGCTTAATCTACTATGTTTACTGAGTAGTATTTTGCAGGAGCTCTACTGGCGGGAAGATTGGGGTGCTGCTGGTCTGGTGGACGAGTACCTATCTGTGTGGAAATTTATGAGCCTTACTTTCCTTAGATGGACTGCTACGAAACCAACCTGGTGGGTGAAGAGGTATTTGCCATTTTTTGAATGCCTCAGGAAGGAAGACCTGGTGAAGTGGTACGAGGGCGAGGACCACTTCGGCAATTATTTACTCGTTTCTCCCTGGACGAGCCTTTCCTACGTGGGGAAGAGCTGGAACAGCATATCGTCACGGGCAAGGGGACACCTGACTGTGACGAGGGATGCGACTCAACGTGGCGGGAAGAAGCTTTATGCCTGGCTGCGTACCCATGGGATCTTCAATTATGTGTGTGTACCACTGGCTTTTTTCGACTCCAAGACCGAGTGTGATGAGACGGAAAAATGGTTCATACGGACCACACAACACTGGAAGCACTCCCTGAACACGCAGCATAATGAGCGCCCAATGGTCAGAGAGAAACGAGCCACCAGAGCCTGGGGAAGGGTGCTATCACGTCCTCGTAGAGTAGCACACCGGAGATGTTCTGGTATGGACCTCAGTCATAATGGACAAGCCCTACCGTCAGCACACACCGCGGCTGGTGAACAGGTGAGTCTGTTTAAATGGCTGAAGACGCTGAAAGCCGAAAGGCCGAAGCAACTGATCTATTTCAGACCAGGGTATGCCGACACTACCCCCTGGAAGAAGATCAGAAGAGACTTTGGTGGCAGCAAAGTCAACATATTTTTACCTGAGTCCCAGCCGGCTGGGACCCTGAAGAATGTTATTACGACACTGCGGAGGAGAAGAGCGAGACTGGTGGTGGAGAAGCTCGCTGTCGTACGTGGTGATCACTGGGCCAGAACAGTGGTCAGAAGACTCAGATCGAGCCCTGGCGAAGTGGCAGCACTTTACTCTTTTACCCTGGCTCAGCTGGTGAGAGTTTTCGAGGCAATCAGAGGCAACACCGAGTGGAAGTTGCGCGCCAAGATGAGAAGGTGGGTGTCGACAGCGGCAATCAAGGTGCACGGCTTCCCCTTAAGGGGGATGTATCCTTTCTTCCTACCACCTGCCGACGTTTGGCAAACATACAATCTGAAGTGGCTGACCAGCGACATAGTTCGGACACTACGGGTGGACAAGGTGGTCGGGGATTTCGTGCGGCGGAGGACAATGGTGGTGCAACGAGCCGGGGTGAAACTGAACAACCTCTTCTGCAACTTCAGAGAGATCGCTGCCAGAACTTCTGCACCCCCCTGCCTATGTGACACCCACTCACCGAACCTGCCCAGAGTGAATGGACATATCTGTGCGCGGACTACTGAGCTGCATACCGCCCCCTTATCTATTCTGAACAACAGCCTCAAAGACACACCCAACTACGAAATCAAACCTATCGAGGCAGTCAAGTCCGCCTGCCTGGACTTTGCAGAGATCTTTACACAGGCGGGACGACGTGTCAACGAAGCTGAGGTGATGGGGGCGCTCCCGCACAGAATGACTAAGGCGGGTGAGGTGTATATGATTATCCACCGTGTGCAGGCGGGTGATGCAGCACTGGAACGCTGGGTGGAACTGCGGAAGAGGGATGCTCTCGTTATGAGAGTGAGATGGGAACGTTGGTGCTGGCTTCTGCTGAGGCTGCTATGTAGCTGGGACGACGAGCGCGGCTTATACGAGCTGATGGAAAAGGTGGCGGAGCGTATGCTCTTCTGGGTGGAGAGAATCACCCGTGACTATTGGATCGTGCGGTACCCAGACCAGAACGTGGTGAGAGATGTCTTCGGGCTCAAGGATGAGCTGTTCGGTACGCCTTTCGACATAAACGTCAACACCGTTGCTTTCTTTACTCCGTACAAGGATGACGAGGTGTTTGGAGCCCAAGAAGATGCTCATAGCGCTTTGTGGCACACTATGGCGTTGGGGAACCCGATCTACACGATGGAGAAGCTCACACAAGCAGCGACACACGCAGTACGATCTGCTGAGACCAGCAACAAACCGGTGAGGATCCTGCTTATTTTTCCAGCCTGGGCAGAGTGGACGGAACTCCGGGGTGTCCACAGAGTGATGCAGCTCGCAGCACATAAGTTTAAATTCCTGGCGCCTCAATCAGCACTCGGGTACGCTGACCGCTCAACGGGGGCACGCTTCAATGTGGACGTTCTGATTGTCCAGAACCAGGCGGCAGCACGACTCTTCCCAGTTCCTCTGCCAGCACTTGGTAGGCTGAGGAAGCAGTTCAAGGGCAGACTATCTATCTCTCCCTCCTACGAGTCGACCTGGTGTGTTAATTTCGCTGGAAAACCGGTGGCTGGTGACCCCAAACCTTTTCCAATGCGTTTGAGAAAACTTGCTACACGGCTGAGAGGGGGTGTTGCTCTAAGGATTGAGCAGAGCCGCATGGTGGAGAGGTGGTGTGCTGGAGAGCAACTGCCAGGAGGAGCCTGCCGCTACAGCGGCCCAGCAGTCTGTGCACGACAGTATATGAGAGTGATCGACAGAGAGTGTGCGGGAACAGCTCGTATGATGCTGGACCGTAACGGGGGTGTGGGTGGTATTATCTGCCAACGCCGCTATTATGAGATGCTTGAGTCGGAGAGGGACTCCAGTGCAGCCCAGTTTGTGGTCAGTGATGATGCTCTGGAAGTAGTGGTGAAGAAGCTATGGCTACGGTATAGACAGCTTGGCCTCCAGACGATCACGAGGTTCGACAGCAGGGGACAGTATGGTTTTATGTATGCCCTGCTGAAGGACAAGGACCCTGAGCTGAAGAAATGCAGACCTATTCAGCCGAACAGACTGGCCCCTCTGGCGAAGATGCAGAACATACTGGGCAGAGGTATAGAGTTCCTGGTGTCCGCGATCGGCCTCTCCTTCACGTGTGGTGGCACACACAAAGCTCTGGAATGGGTTGCAGAGTTTAATGAAACTGCTACTGGTGCTCTCGGGGTCTATGGCTATGCTTTCGACGTGAAGGACCAGTTCTCTAATGTCGAGCACCCCGTGGCCGAGAGAGCAATCTCGAGGACTGTTGAGGAGGCCAGGCAACTGAGCGGATGCACTGGTTCCCTCCTGATCAACAGAAGAGGCAGCCGAGGAGTCCAATGGTGGGTGAAGGGACTCCCGAAGAGAACGGCAGTTCGTGTACCGTTACGGAAACTTTCCACTGGGCTTATTCTTTCTCTGACCAACAACTTCGTATGGATCGCTGGACAGCTGGTGCGACAAACCAGAGGTGCAGGAATGGGTGGCTCTGACAGCCCTGCCACCGCTCTGTGTGTATGTGCTTATGGGGAGAGAGAATTCCACCGCTCGGCCAACTGTGATGCTAACTTTATTATGTTTGTGAGACAAGCTGATGACTGCCTTGCTCTTCTTGCAGTGTTCAGCTCAGCACACAGGGAATGGCGACGCTCTCGGAGGAGATTGAGGGAGTACAGGGACTCCTGCTATGTGGAGGGGATGCGAGTCCTCCTGACAGGCGTAGCGGGCAGCGATGCTGATTTGCCCGACAGCCTTGAGTGGTGCGGAATGACAGTGAACTTTGCTGGCAGCAGGGTGACACTCCGGCAATTGTTACAGAATGAAAAGAGAGGTTGCCGGCTTCTCTCCGATCCGAGACGGGCTTTCCCACTTGTCAGCTGGTTCTCTGCATGCCCTGAAAGTAGAAAGGCAGTCACAGCTATCTCATATTTACACAGATTTACTCAGCACTGCAGCTCCTCTGCCCTGATCATAGAATGTATTCTGCAGCTCAAGATCGAGTTCACCAGGCAGCACTATCCGATCGGCTGGCTCAGCAGAGCTCTCAGATGGATGGCTAACAGCTTTCCCCTTGACTTCTGGGGTATACTCTGGAACGAGATGGACAAGCTCGGAGTGGTCCTATAATCTCTGACTGCCTGGGGCACTTGAGTTACCAAGTGTCCGGGCAGCATATACCTGATGGACTTCTGTACCGGACTCCCACACTTCACGTAGCTCCGCGCTCTGGGGGGCCCTCTGTTTGCTCAGCTTGCTCTCTTTGACTCTGGCAGTATGACATGTGACATTCACTTTTTTAGGACTTAAGGCGACGGTGCCTCATTGTTTCAAACAACCCACTGAAGAGTAGCCCGGCAGGGCACGAAACCGGTCTGGGATGCAAAAAACTTTTTGGACATATATATCTTAGAAGTATTTCTAGAAATTTTATCTGAGTATATCCCAAGTCCACTGAGTTACTGTTGAACTTGTACATGTTCACTAGTTATTAAGAGTTAATTGTTACTAGCCCACGCTCCCCATCTCACCGTCATTTTGAAAATGGATACACCGCAGAGACCACGTACACGCGCTAGGGCGCGTAAGTTAGCAACAATTTTTTATGATGTTGGAGCGTTAAACGCAGCCACGCCCACGACTCCGCATTTGGATTCGGCTGCGTCAGAAGCTTCGACTGCGGCTGCCACTCTCGTGCACCGGTTGCGCAGAGATTCGTTTGACGTTCAAAGTTCCAAAACCGCAGCAACGAAAGTACTGGGCGACAAAGCTGCAAAATTCCGTGGGGACGAGACATCAGCTTCGGACATTTTTTCTCAATTGGTATCCGAGCTGCAGCAGCTCTTCACGTCGCAGTCGACGGCATTCGCACCCCTGTTTGACCTGACTGCTGCTGACACCCCTGTTCTGCCTGCTGCCAATGAACTCTTGTACTCTGTGCTGCTGCTGCTGACTGCGCCAGGGTCTCCTGCCCGTAATTGGGTAGAGGCTTCTGGCGCGGATGTTCCTGCTGATGGCAAACGCGCCACCCTGGAGGTGGTGCGCATGCTTGCTGACGCGTCGACTCCGTTCGATGCTTTGACTGAGCTGCTTGAGGTGAGGGTCTCTGACGAGTGTGACCCTGATGCGGGGATTCGCCTCTTCAACAGCTGTCTTCGGGATGCACAGCGTCTGGCGACGCTGCCCGAAGACGCTGTTAAGAGACAATTCCTCTCTGCTCTGTCTGGGCCGGCTTACGCCACGCTGGTTGACTCGTTTGCTCGAGCTGACCAGCGTGCGGTTGTTAGTCTGCTCACCCTGCAGGCGCGCGTGCGCGAGCAGTACCGCTGCGGGCGGCTCTCGGGCAAGCACACTGCAGGGCGCCCCATGTCTGTGGCATCTTGCACCACTGACACTGGCCTGGCTTCGGCCATTGAGCGGCTCAGTGCTCAGTGGGTCAAGTTGCAGCGGGATGTGGATTCCCTTAAGAAGGGTGGCTCCAAGCCGCCTCATGGGAAGCACACTCCGCGCAACTTCCACCGACCTGGAGTGCAACCGCTTGCTCACTCCACCTCTCCGGAGGTGGCTTTTGACAAGCGGTCTGGCACCTTTGTCCCAACGTGCAGGCACGAAAAGTGCCGCGCCGTTGGGTCAAAGCATTGGCTCAGTGAGTGTCCTCAGAAGGACACTCACCCATTGTCCATCTCGGCATCCTACTGCCAAGCCGTCGAGTCTTATGACTCCGACGTGCTTGCCCTTCGTTTCCAGCGGTACTATGACGCTGGAGATGAAGGGTCCATGGAGCACTTGTGTGCTCTCGTGGGGCAACCTCAAATCTGTGAGCTGTCTGCGCATGCCTTTGCTCCAGAGCCTACGGCTCTGCAGCAGTTCAAGGATGCTGCTGCCTCTGCTGAGTCTGCACCTGATGAGCATCTTTCCATTGGCCGTGTTGCATTTGCTGCGGTCAGCGGTCCGCTTGCTGGTGGTGTCGCTGGGCCGGCCGCTGACAAGCGGCTGATGCCGCGGGCCTCTGCACCTGTGCGTGATGAGCCGGTTGACTTGCATGAAGTCAACCGTGCCACCTTTGTGCCGCCGTCTGCCTCTCTGGCTCTCGGCCCAATGGCTCCTGCTGACAGTTCTTTCAAAACATTCAACACTGTCCACCTTGACTGGTTTGACATTGACCCTGAGCCTGTTGATGTCTGTGACTCCGATGATGATGGGGAGGGCTCCAACTACCCTCCTGGTGTCTGCCTGACTGAAATTGAGGGGGTGCACCGCCGACGACTGCAGCGTTTCGGCGGTTCGGAGTCCCCAGAGGCTCCAGGCCATTTGGCATCGGTGAATTTGCACTCACTCTTTTCATGGTGGCTACGTTTCTGTTCAGTGCTACGGCGATGCCGACCCTCGTGGTCGGCGGTGGTGTCAGGGGCCAGGTTGAGCCCGGAGCCACTTACGGCTACGATTCACTACGGTCCCATGAAGCACTACTGGATTCTCTTAACCCGCCTACGGTGCTTACTGTTTCGTCATTGCCGCTGCAGGATGTGCCGCGGGTCTTTTCTCAATCGACCTCGGCTACTTACTAGTCTGATGATTTTGCCATTCCACTCTGGGATCCGCCTGACCCACTTGGGTCTGGTGGTGTCAACATTTATGATGTCTCTTCTCAACTTACTTCGGATGTTTTCCTGCCTTGGGATCCGTCTGCTGAACTCGGCTCTGCCGACCAGCTTTACAGTGGCTAGATTGGTTTACTTCAAATCCTGGAGGTGTGATTAGCCTTAGCCGCAGTGGTGGGTTGTGCCGGGACAAGTCCCCGGGCACCCAGCTAAAAGTATATCCGTTTCCAGTGAAGTGCTGTTTGTTATCTGTTTAGTTAGCTCCGCTTGCCTAGCCCTATTAGCTACGGTCACAGCTCCGGGTGGTGTGCTGGACTTTAGGTTCAGGGTTATTATTATGGGCTCTAATAGCCTGACCTGTCTCTGATCGGAACCGTGACTCCGCTAGTAGCTAGGATGACAGTACAGTAGTACTGTACTGTCAGTCATTATTTCGTATTATCCGGGTTTCCGAGATGCATGATAAAAGCACTCGGCCGGACTGTTTATGGAGCTTAGCCAGTTCGTTTTCACCGAGCGGAACACCTGTTCTCGCAGACGTTCCACGGAGGCGGCAGGCACACAGGAGGTTCATAGTTAGATCATATGACCTGTGCCATGAATTGTGGTTGGTAACACGTTAAAACTACTACTCACTAGTATGAATTGAAGTAAGCTAGGATTATGAAGATCTCTGCTATGTGATGAGTTGGGCTGTGTTGTCCGAATTGCGAAAGAAGAACTAGACAGGGCTTGAATCAAATGACTGCTTGAATCCAATGACTGCTTGAATCAAATGATGACCGCTCAATTCAAATGATGATTGATCCAATCAAATGACTGCTCGAATTTAATGATGACTGCTCGAATCAAATGATAATTGCTCGAATCAAATGATAACTGCTCGAATCAAATGACTGCTTGAATTAAATGATGACTGTTTGAACCAAATGACGGCTTGAATTAAATGATAACTGCTTGAATCAAATGATGACTCCTTGAATCAAATGATTGCTCGAATCAAATGACTGCTCGAATCCAATGACCGCTTGAATCAAATGACTGCTTGAATCAAATGATGACTGCTTGAATCCAATGATCGCTTAAATAAATAAGTGCTACTCGAACGAAATGACTGCTTAAATCAAATGATGACTACTTGAATCCAATGACTGCTCAAATCAAATGATTGCTAGAATAAAATGATGATCGCTTGAATCAAATGATGACTGCTTGAATCCAGTGACTGCTTGAATCAAATGATGACTGCTTGGAATCAAATGATGACTGCTTGGATCCAATGAATGCTCGAATCCGATGACCGCTGGAATCAAATGGCTGCTCGAATTAAATGATGACTGCTCGAATCAAATGACTGCTTGAATTAAATGATGACTGCTTGAACCAAATGACGGCTTGAATTAAATGATGACCGCTCGAATCAAATGATGACTGCTTGAATTAAATGACTGCTCAATTAAATGACTGCTTGGATCAAATGACTGCTCGAATCCGATGACTACTCGAATCAAATGTTTGCTGGGGGATAGTAGTTAGGGTTGCCGCTCGCGTGGGCGGTGTCGCACGTTCGTTCTTTCGATTGTCTAGACGACGTGACGAACGCGACGCATTTTTTACTATGGCTGGTGGGACGACGACGACGCTGGTGCTTGGGAGACTTGGGGTCGACGACTGGTTTTGGTGGTATGGAGTGGTGCGTCGAGGGCGTCAAGGGCACGAGCGCCGTCCACCTCTGCAATCTCGGGAGCAAGCCGGTGGTGAAGCACGGTGTGCTACTGAAATTACTGAGGTGTTGTTATTCTACCTGCAGGTAATTAATTCGTGGCGTTTACCTACTTGTGATTTTTGTTGGTCTATTTTTTCCGCTTCACCGCTGGCAATTCCCGGCTTCCCTTGACGTGACGGCTGGCGTCAACGAGATGAGCTGCGGCGAGGTGACGAAGGGAATGGAGCTCAAAGAGGAAGTAAGTATGCTACGTTTGTCTGGAAATTTCTCGAGTTTGACTGAGGATGCTGTGGAGCCGGCAGTTTTCAAGGAGGTTGACTTGGGAGATGCGAAAGCACGCACGATCGACGACGTTGCTGGACTTTAGGTTCAGGGTTATTATTATGGGCTCTAATAGCCCCTAGCCTGACCTGTCTCTGATCGGAACCGTGACTCCGCTAGTAGCTAGGATGACAGTACAGTAGTACTGTACTGTCAGTCATTATTTCGTATTATCCGGGTTTCCGAGATGCATGATAAAAGCACTCGGCCGGACTGTTTATGGAGCTTAGCCAGTTCGTTTTCACCGAGCGGAACACCTGTTCTCGCAGGTTATGTGCGTCACCACTTTCCCGGTAATTCTGATGGCACAGCGCCTAGCTGTTGCCATGATTGGCTAAGTTTTGACACAGAGATGGGGTGGGCGCCCCCTTAGGCAGTAGTTGACCTTTCCGCGGTATGGCCTCTCCTTGAGGTGGAGATCAGTTTAAGACATTTTTCGGCAGCAGTATCGTCGCTCGCTATGGCTTCTTTTTACGTTTCACCTGGCCGGTGGAGAGGGCATTCCGCGTATTGTGGGTCGCAACCACTTTTAGCCTATCGGCTCATGACCTGTTTGATGTTGTTTTTATCGCTGAGACTTCTGCAGGAATTGGCCGCTGCGTCTACTGATTTGACTACTGCCGCCACACTAGCCCACGCTCCCCATCTCACCGTCATTTTGAAAATGGATACACCGCAGAGACCACGTACACGCGCTAGGGCGCGTAAGTTAGCAACAATTTTTTATGATGTTGGAGCGTTAAACGCAGCCACGCCCACGACTCCGCATTTGGATTCGGCTGCGTCAGAAGCTTCGACTGCGGCTGCCACTCTCGTGCACCGGTTGCGCAGAGATTCGTTTGACGTTCAAAGTTCCAAAACCGCAGCAACGAAAGTACTGGGCGACAAAGCTGCAAAATTCCGTGGGGACGAGACATCAGCTTCGGACATTTTTTCTCAATTGGTATCCGAGCTGCAGCAGCTCTTCACGTTGCAGTCGACGGCATTCGCACCCCTGTTTGACCTGACTGCTGCTGACACCCCTGTTCTGCCTGCTGCCAATGAACTCTTGTACTCTGTGCTGCTGCTGCTGACTGCGCCAGGGTCTCCTGCCCGTAATTGGGTAGAGGCTTCTGGCGCGGATGTTCCTGCTGATGGCAAACGCGCCACCCTGGAGGTGGTGCGTATGCTTGCTGACGCGTCGACTCCGTTCGATGCTTTGACTGAGCTGCTTGAGGTGAGGGTCTCTGACGAGTGTGACCCTGATGCGGGGATTCGCCTCTTCAACAGCTGTCTTCGGGATGCACAGCGTCTGACGACGCTGCCCGAAGACGCTGTTAAGAGACAATTCCTCTCTGCTCTGTCTGGGCCGGCTTACGCCACGCTGGTTGACTCGTTTGCTCGAGCTGACCAGCGTGCGGTTGTTAGTCTGCTCACCCTGCAGGCGCGCGTGCGCGAGCAGTACCGCTGCGGGCGGCTCTCGGGCAAGCACACTGCAGGGCGCCCCATGTCTGTGGCATCTTGCACCACTGACACTGGCCTGGCTTCGGCCATTGAGCGGCTCAGTGCTCAGTGGGTCAAGTTGCAGCGGGATGTGGATTCCCTTAAGAAGGGTGGCTCCAAGCCGCCTCATGGGAAGCACACTCCGCGCAACTTCCACCGACCTGGAGTGCAACCGCTTGCTCACTCCACCTCTCCGGAGGTGGCTTTTGACAAGCGGTCTGGCACCTTTGTCCCAACGTGCAGGCACGAAAAGTGCCGCGCCGTTGGGTCAAAGCATTGGCTCAGTGAGTGTCCTCACAAGGACACTCACCCATTGTCCATCTCGGCATCCTACTGCCAAGCCGTCGAGTCTTATGACTCCGACGTGCTTGCCCTTCGTTTCCAGCGGTACTATGACGCTGGAGATGAAGGGTCCATGGAGCACTTGTGTGCTCTCGTGGGGCAACCTCAAATCTGTGAGCTGTCTGCGCATGCCTTTGCTCCAGAGCCTACGGCTCTGCAGCAGTTCAAGGATGCTGCTGCCTCTGCTGAGTCTGCACCTGATGAGCATCTTTCCATTGGCCGTGTTGCATTTGCTGCGGTCAGCGGTCCGCTTGCTGGTGGTGTCGCTGGGCCGGCCGCTGACAAGCGGCTGATGCCGCGGGCCTCTGCACCTGTGCGTGATGAGCCGGTTGACTTGCATGAAGTCAACCGTGCCACCTTTGTGCCGCCGTCTGCCTCTCTGGCTCTCGGCCCAATGGCTCCTGCTGACAGTTCTTTCAAAACATTCAACACTGTCCACCCTGACTGGTTTGACATTGACCCTGAGCCTGTTGAAGTCTGTGACTCCGATGATGAGGGGGGGGGCTCCAACTGCCCTCCTGGTGTCTGCCTGACTGAAATTGAGGGGGGTGCACCGCCGACAACTGCAGCGTTTCGGCGGTTCGGAGTCCCCAGAGGCTCCAGGCCATTTGGCATCGGTGAATTTGCACTCACTCTTTTCATGGTGGCTACGTTTCTGTTCAGTGCTACGGCGATGCCGACCCTCGTGGTCGGCGGTGGTGTCAGGGGCCTCGTAGAGCCCGGAGCCACTTACGGCTACGATTCACTACGGTCCCATGAAGCACTACTGGATTCTCTTAACCCGCCTACGGTGCTTACTGTTTCGTCATTGCCGCTGCAGGATGTGCCGCGGGTCTTTTCTCAATCGACCTCGGCTACTTACCAGTCTGATGATTTTGCCATTCCACTCTGGGATCCGCCTGACCCACTTGGGTCTGGTGGTGTCAACATTTATGATGTCTCTTCTCAACTTACTTCGGATGTTTTCCTGCCTTGGGATCCGTCTGCTGAACTCGGCTCTGCCGACCAGCTTTACAGTGGCTAGATTGGTTTACTTCAAATCCTGGAGGTGTGATTAGCCTTAGCCGCAGTGGTGGGTTGTGCCGGGACAAGTCCCCGGGCACCCAGCTAAAAGTATATCCGTTTCCAGTGAAGTGCTGTTTGTTATCTGTTTAGTTAGCTCCGCTTGCCTAGCCCTATTAGCTACGGTCACAGCTCCGGGTGGTGTGCTGGACTTTAGGTTCAGGGTTATTATTATGGGCTCTAATAGCCCCTAGCCTGACCTGTCTCTGATCGGAACCGTGACTCCGCTAGTAGCTAGGATGACAGTACAGTAGTACTGTACTGTCAGTCATTATTTCGTATTATCCGGGTTTCCGAGATGCATGATAAAAGCACTCGGCCGGACTGTTTATGGAGCTTAGCCAGTTCGTTTTCACCGAGCGGAACACCTGTTCTCGCAGACGTTCCACGGAGGCGGCAGGCACACAGGAGGTTCATAGTTAGATCATATGACCTGTGCCATGAATTGTGGTTGGTAACACGTTAAAACTACTACTCACTAGTATGAATTGAAGTAAGCTAGGATTATGAAGATCTCTGCTATGTGATGAGTTGGGCTGTGTTGTCCGAATTGCGAAAGAAGAACTAGACAGGGCTTGAATCAAATGACTGCTTGAATCCAATGACTGCTTGAATCAAATGATGACCGCTCAATTCAAATGATGATTGATCCAATCAAATGACTGCTCGAATTAAATGACTGCTCGAATTAAATGATGACTGCTTGAATCAAATGATGACTGCTTGAATCAAATGATGACTGCTCGAATCAAATCATGACCGCTTGAACCAAATGACGGCTTGAATTAAATGATGACTTGAATCAAATGATGACTTGAATCAAATGATTGCTCGAATCAAATGACTGCTCGAATCAAATGACTGCTTGAATCAAATGACTGCTTTAATCAAATGACCGCTTGAATCAAATGATTACCGCTTGAATCCAATGATTGCTTAAATAAATGAGTGCCGCTCAAACGAAATGACCGCTTAAATCAAAAGATGACTGCTTGAATCCAATGATTGCTCGAATCAAATGATTGCTTGAATAAAATGATGATTGCTCGAATCAAATGATGACTGCTTGAATCCGGTGACTGCTTGAATTAAATGACGACTGCTCGAATCAAATGATGTCTGCTCGAATAAAATGATGACTGCTTGAATCAAATGAATGCTTGGATCCAATGAATGCTCAAATCCAATGACCACTCGAATCAAATGACTGCTTGAATCAAATGACTGCTCGAATCAAATGACTGCTTGAATCCAATGACTGCTTGAATCAAATGACTGCTTGAATCAAATGATGACTGCTTGAATCCAATGATTGCTTAAACAAATGAATGCTGCTCGAACGAAATGACTGCTTAAATTAAATGATGACTGCTTGAATCCAATGACTTCTTGAATCAAATGATTGCTCGAATCAAATGATGACCGCTCGAATCAAATGATGAGTGCTCGAATCGAATAATGACTTCTTGAGTCCAATGACCGCTTGAATGAAATGATGACTGCTCGAATCAAATGATGACTTCTCGAATCAAATGATGACTTCTCGAATCAAATGATGACTGCTTGAATTAAATGACTGCTCGATTAAATGATTGCTTGGGTCAAATGACTACTCGAATCAAATCACCGCTTGAATCCAATGACCGCTTGAATCATATGACGGCTTGAATCAAATGATGACCGCTAAATTCAAATGACGACTGCTCCAATCAAATGACTACCCGAATTAAATGATGACTGCTCGAATCAAATAATAACTGCTCGAATCAAATGACTGCTTGAATTAAATGATGACTGTTTGAACCAAATGACGGTTTGAATTAAATGATAACTGCTTGAATCAAATGATGACTCCTTGAATCAAATGATTGCTCGAATCAAATGACTGCTCGAATCAAATGACTGCTTGAATCCGATGACCGCTTGAATCAAATGACCGCTTGAATCTGCTTGAATCCAATGATGACCGCTCAATTCAAATGATGACTGCTCCAATCAAATGACTATTCGAATTTAATGATGACTGCTCGAATCAAATGATAATTGCTCGAATCAAATGATAACTGCTCGAATCAAATGACTGCTTGAATTAAATGATGACTGCTTGAACCAAATGACGGCTTGAATTAAATGATGACTGCTTGAATCAAATGATGACTGCTTGAATCAAATGATTGCTCGAATCAAATGATAACTGCTTGATCAAATGACTGCTTGAATCCAATGACCGCTTGAATCAAATGACTGCTTGAATCAAATGATGACTGCTTGAATCCAATGATCGCTTAAATAAATAAGTGCTACTCGAACGAAATGACTGCTTAAATCAAATGATGACTACTTGAATCCAATGACTGCTCAAATCAAATGATTGCTAGAATAAAATGATGATCGCTTGAATCAAATGATGACTGCTTGAATCAAGTGACTGCTTGAATCAAATGATGACTGCTTGAATCAAATGATGACTGCTTGGATCCAATGAATGCTCGAATCCGATGACCGCTGGAATCAAATGGCTGCTCGAATTAAATGATGACTGCTCGAATCAAATGACTGCTTGAATTAAATGATGACTGCTTGAACCAAATGACGGCTTGAATTAAATGATGACCGCTCGAATCAAATGATGACTGCTTGAATTAAATGACTGCTCAATTAAATGACTGCTTGGATCAAATGACTGCTCGAATCCGATGACTACTCGAATCAAATGTTTGCTGGGGGATAGTAGTTAGGGTTGCCGCTCGCGTGGGCGGTGTCGCACGTTCGTTCTTTCGATTGTCTAGACGACGTGACGAACGCGACGCATTTTTTACTATGGCTGGTGGGACGACGACGACGCTGGTGCTTGGGAGACTTGGGGTCGACGACTGGTTTTGGTGGTATGGAGTGGTGCGTCGAGGGCGTCAAGGGCACGAGCGCCGTCCACCTCTGCAATCTCGGGAGCAAGCCGGTGGTGAAGCACGGTGTGCTACTGAAATTACTGAGGTGTTGTTATTCTACCTGCAGGTAATTAATTCGTGGCGTTTACCTACTTGTGATTTTTTGTTGGTCTATTTTTTCCGCTTCACCGCTGGCGATTCCCGGCTTCCCTTGACTGACGGCTGGCGTCAACGAGATGAGCTGCGGCGAGGTGACGAAGGGAATGGAGCTCAAAGAGGAAGTAAGTATGCTACGTTTGTCTGGAAATTTCTCGAGTTTTACTGAGGATGCTGTGGAGCCGGCAGTTTTCAAGGAGGTTGACTTGGGAGATGCGAAAGCACGCACGATCGACGACGTTGCTGGACTTTAGGTTCAGGGTTATTATTATGGGCTCTAATAGCCCCTAGCCTGACCTGTCTCTGATCGGAACCGTGACTCCGCTAGTAGCTAGGATGACAGTACAGTAGTACTGTACTGTCAGTCATTATTTCGTATTATCCGGGTTTCCGAGATGCATGATAAAAGCACTCGGCCGGACTGTTTATGGAGCTTAGCCAGTTCGTTTTCACCGAGCGGAACACCTGTTCTCGCAGGTTATGTGCGTCACCACTTTCCCGGTAATTCTGATGGCACAGCGCCTAGCTGTTGCCATGATTGGCTAAGTTTTGACACAGAGATGGGGTGGGCGCCCCCTTAGGCAGTAGTTGACCTTTCCGCGGTATGGCCTCTCCTTGAGGTGGAGATCAGTTTAAGACATTTTTTGGCAGCAGTATCGTCGCTCGCTATGGCTTCTTTTTACGTTTCACCTGGCCGGTGGAGAGGGCATTCCGCGTATTGTGGGTCGCAACCACTTTTAGCCTATCGGCTCATGACCTGTTTGATGTTGTTTTTATCGCTGAGACTTCTGCAGGAATTGGCCGCTGCGTCTACTGATTTGACTACTGCCTGAGTTACCAAGTGTCCGGGCAGCATATACCTGATGGACTTCTGTACCGGACTCCCACACTTCACGTAGCTCCGCGCTCTGGGGGGCCCTCTGTTTGCTCAGCTTGCTCTCTTTGACTCTGGCAGTATGACATGTGACATTCACTTTTTTAGGACTTAAGGCGACGGTGCCTCATTGTTTCAAACAACCCACTGAAGAGTAGCCCGGCAGGGCACGAAACCGGTCTGGGATGCAAAAAACTTTTTGGACATATATATCTTAGAAGTATTTCTAGAAATTTTATCTGAGTATATCCCAAGTCCACTGAGTTACTGTTGAACTTGTACATGTTCACTAGTTATTAAGAGTTAATTGTTACTTAACTCTCCGGATCATACGCGCTGTTTGTTCAAGACAGTCGTCGCGGATCCGTGTACTGAGAAATCTGGACGCTATTTACTAGGAACCAGATTTGCGATTTCCCTCTCCTTCGCTTTTCCACTGCCACCTTTCACCACTTTTCAGTTAATGCCCCGCTGCCATATTCGTTGCGACTACTGTGAAGCGACCGCCAGGATTTTTATTCGCTGGTCACGTGCATTCTCTATCTGGTGCCTACTTTAAAAATGTCTCTTCCCAATCACGCTCAGGGACAGTTTCAGCCACAATCCATGCAGCAGTACAACCCACACCCACCACCACCACCACCTCCTTACCCGCCACCTCAGTCCGCCCACCCGCAGTTTCAGCAGCCCCACCAGCCATCTCAGCAGTTTTATGGGGCACGGCAGTACAATGGGCCCAACAGGTATGATCAGCTCAGGGAAGAACTGGCGACCAGCAAGATGGAGGCAATGGGGGCAACACTGAAGCTGGAGTCAGAGAGAAAGCTTTTGGAGAAGGAACGTGAGCTCCTGCAGCGCGGGAAAAAGAAGAAGTCGAAAAAAGCGAAAAAGAAGAAGTCGAAAAAAGATCTCTCCAGTTCAGACAGCAGCGATTCCAGCAGTGCTTCAGACCCAGACACCACCCCAGAAGAACGCGTCAGGAAACGGAGAGATCGACAGCGAGCAAAGACCAAGGCGCTCAAAAAAGAATTACGAGAAACCCGCGCACGTCTGGACGAGCTTTACCACCTTCCCCAACACGCCCCTCAGACTCCCAATGCTCCAGTCCCCCCTTCGCTCCCCTCACAGTTCACACCCAGTGCCTCCCTCGCCCCTTCAGCTCCCCCTCAGTCCAACAACAGCAGCAAACCCAAGAAAAAGAAAAGACGTGTCAGTAGCAGCAGCAGTAGCAGCAGTAGCAGCGACGAAGACGATGCCCCAGCAGCGCCCCTGGTGAAAGTCAACAGAGCTAAGGTGGACGAGAAGTTCAAGAATGCCGCGGGGTTGTCTCGCCTGGGGGACATACTTCTGGCGGTGCGTATTCGCCCTGATGGGTGGGACGACACCAAAAAGAATGGCGGACTCAACAGGACAGCAATCGTGGCAGCAGCGGTCAAGGCCCACAACCTGGGCAAGATCGACCTGTTGTCTTTCTAGCAGTATGGGCCCCGCAGTGAGAGCGCAGCACGCCTGCTTAATCTACTATGTTTACTGAGTAGTATTTTGCAGGAGCTCTACTGGCGGGAAGATTGGGGTGCTGCTGGTCTGGTGGACGAGTACCTATCTGTGTGGAAATTTATGAGCCTTACTTTCCTTAGATGGACTGCTACGAAACCAACCTGGTGGGTGAAGAGGTATTTGCCATTTTTTGAATGCCTCAGGAAGGAAGACCTGGTGAAGTGGTACGAGGGCGAGGACCACTTCGGCAATTATTTACTCGTTTCTCCCTGGACGAGCCTTTCCTACGTGGGGAAGAGCTGGAACAGCATATCGTCACGGGCAAGGGGACACCTGACTGTGACGAGGGATGCGACTCAACGTGGCGGGAAGAAGCTTTATGCCTGACTGCGTACCCATGGGATCTTCAATTATGTGTGTGTACCACTGGCTTTTTTCGACTCCAAGACCGAGTGTGATGAGACGGAAAAATGGTTCATACGGACCACACAACACTGGAAGCACTCCCTGAACACGCAGCATAATGAGCGCCCAATGGTCAGAGAGAAACGAGCCACCAGAGCCTGGGGAAGGGTGCTATCACGTCCTCGTAGAGTAGCACACCGGAGATGTTCTGGTATGGACCTCAGTCATAATGGACAAGCCCTACCGTCAGCACACACCGCGGCTGGTGAACAGGTGAGTCTGTTTAAATGGCTGAAGACGCTGAAAGCCGAAAGGCCGAAGCAACTGATCTATTTCAGACCAGGGTATGCCGACACTACCCCCTGGAAGAAGATCAGAAGAGACTTTGGTGGCAGCAAAGTCAACATATTTTTACCTGAGTCCCAGCCGGCTGGGACCCTGAAGAATGTTATTACGACACTGCGGAGGAGAAGAGCGAGACTGGTGGTGGAGAAGCTCGCTGTCGTACGTGGTGATCACTGGGCCAGAACAGTGGTCAGAAGACTCAGATCGAGCCCTGGCGAAGTGGCAGCACTTTACTCTTTTACCCTGGCTCAGCTGGTGAGAGTTTTCGAGGCAATCAGAGGCAACACCGAGTGGAAGTTGCGCGCCAAGATGAGAAGGTGGGTGTCGACAGCGGCAATCAAGGTGCACGGCTTCCCCTTAAGGGGGATGTATCCTTTCTTCCTACCACCTGCCGACGTTTGGCAAACATACAATCTGAAGTGGCTGACCAGCGACATAGTTCGGACACTACGGGTGGACAAGGTGGTCGGGGATTTCGTGCGGCGGAGGACAATGGTGGTGCAACGAGCCGGGGTGAAACTGAACAACCTCTTCTGCAACTTCAGAGAGATCGCTGCCAGAACTTCTGCACCCCCCTGCCTATGTGACACCCACTCACCGAACCTGCCCAGAGTGAATGGACATATCTGTGCGCGGACTACTGAGCTGCATACCGCCCCCTTATCTATTCTGAACAACAGCCTCAAAGACACACCCAACTACGAAATCAAACCTATTGAGGCAGTCAAGTCCGCCTGCCTGGACTTTGCAGAGATCTTTACACAGGCGGGACGACGTGTCAACGAAGCTGAGGTGATGGGGGCGCTCCCGCACAGAATGACTAAGGCGGGTGAGGTGTATATGATTATCCACCGTGTGCAGGCGGGTGATGCAGCACTGGAACGCTGGGTGGAACTGCGGAAGAGGGATGCTCTCGTTATGAGAGTGAGATGGGAACGTTGGTGCTGGCTTCTGCTGAGGCTGCTATGTAGCTGGGACGACGAGCGCGGCTTATACGAGCTGATGGAAAAGGTGGCGGAGCGTATGCTCTTCTGGGTGGAGAGAATCACCCGTGACTATTGGATCGTGCGGTACCCAGACCAGAACGTGGTGAGAGATGTCTTCGGGCTCAAGGATGAGCTGTTCGGTACGCCTTTCGACATAAACGTCAACACCGTTGCTTTCTTTACTCCGTACAAGGATGACGAGGTGTTTGGAGCCCAAGAAGATGCTCATAGCGCTTTGTGGCACACTATGGCGTTGGGGAACCCGATCTACACGATGGAGAAGCTCACACAAGCAGCGACACACGCAGTACGATCTGCTGAGACCAGCAACAAACCGGTGAGGATCCTGCTTATTTTTCCAGCCTGGGCAGAGTGGACGGAACTCCGGGGTGTCCACAGAGTGATGCAGCTCGCAGCACATAAGTTTAAATTCCTGGCGCCTCAATCAGCACTCGGGTACGCTGACCGCTCAACGGGGGCACGCTTCAATGTGGACGTTCTGATTGTCCAGAACCAGGCGGCAGCACGACTCTTCCCAGTTCCTCTGCCAGCACTTGGTAGGCTGAGGAAGCAGTTCAAGGGCAGACTATCTATCTCTCCCTCCTACGAGTCGACCTGGTGTGTTAATTTCGCTGGAAAACCGGTGGCTGGTGACCCCAAACCTTTTCCAATGCGTTTGAGAAAACTTGCTACACGGCTGAGAGGGGGTGTTGCTCTAAGGATTGAGCAGAGCCGCATGGTGGAGAGGTGGTGTGCTGGAGAGCAACTGCCAGGAGGAGCCTGCCGCTACAGCGGCCCAGCAGTCTGTGCACGACAGTATATGAGAGTGATCGACAGAGAGTGTGCGGGAACAGCTCGTATGATGCTGGACCGTAACGGGGGTGTGGGTGGTATTATCTGCCAACGCCGCTATTATGAGATGCTTGAGTCGGAGAGGGACTCCAGTGCAGCCCAGTTTGTGGTCAGTGATGATGCTCTGGAAGTAGTGGTGAAGAAGCTATGGCTACGGTATAGACAGCTTGGCCTCCAGACGATCACGAGGTTCGACAGCAGGGGACAGTATGGTTTTATGTATGCCCTGCTGAAGGACAAGGACCCTGAGCTGAAGAAATGCAGACCTATTCAGCCGAACAGACTGGCCCCTCTGGCGAAGATGCAGAACATACTGGGCAGAGGTATAGAGTTCCTGGTGTCCGCGATCGGCCTCTCCTTCACGTGTGGTGGCACACACAAAGCTCTGGAATGGGTTGCAGAGTTTAATGAAACTGCTACTGGTGCTCTCGGGGTCTATGGCTATGCTTTCGACGTGAAGGACCAGTTCTCTAATGTCGAGCACCCCGTGGCCGAGAGAGCAATCTCGAGGACTGTTGAGGAGGCCAGGCAACTGAGCGGATGCACTGGTTCCCTCCTGATCAACAGAAGAGGCAGCCGAGGAGTCCAATGGTGGGTGAAGGGACTCCCGAAGAGAACGGCAGTTCGTGTACCGTTACGGAAACTTTCCACTGGGCTTATTCTTTCTCTGACCAACAACTTCGTATGGATCGCTGGACAGCTGGTGCGACAAACCAGAGGTGCAGGAATGGGTGGCTCTGACAGCCCTGCCACCGCTCTGTGTGTATGTGCTTATGGGGAGAGAGAATTCCACCGCTCGGCCAACTGTGATGCTAACTTTATTATGTTTGTGAGACAAGCTGATGACTGCCTTGCTCTTCTTGCAGTGTTCAGCTCAGCACACAGGGAATGGCGACGCTCTCGGAGGAGATTGAGGGAGTACAGGGACTCCTGCTATGTGGAGGGGATGCGAGTCCTCCTGACAGGCGTAGCGGGCAGCGATGCTGATTTGCCCGACAGCCTTGAGTGGTGCGGAATGACAGTGAACTTTGCTGGCAGCAGGGTGACACTCCGGCAATTGTTACAGAATGAAAAGAGAGGTTGCCGGCTTCTCTCCGATCCGAGACGGGCTTTCCCACTTGTCAGCTGGTTCTCTGCATGCCCTGAAAGTAGAAAGGCAGTCACAGCTATCTCATATTTACACAGATTTACTCAGCACTGCAGCTCCTCTGCCCTGATCATAGAATGTATTCTGCAGCTCAAGATCGAGTTCACCAGGCAGCACTATCCGATCGGCTGGCTCAGCAGAGCTCTCAGATGGATGGCTAACAGCTTTCCCCTTGACTTCTGGGGTATACTCTGGAACGAGATGGACAAGCTCGGAGTGGTCCTATAATCTCTGACTGCCTGGGGCACTTGAGTTACCAAGTGTCCGGGCAGCATATACCTGATGGACTTCTGTACCGGACTCCCACACTTCACGTAGCTCCGCGCTCTGGGGGGCCCTCTGTTTGCTCAGCTTGCTCTCTTTGACTCTGGCAGTATGACATGTGACATTCACTTTTTTAGGACTTAAGGCGACGGTGCCTCATTGTTTCAAACAACCCACTGAAGAGTAGCCCGGCAGGGCACGAAACCGGTCTGGGATGCAAAAAACTTTTTGGACATATATATCTTAGAAGTATTTCTAGAAATTTTATCTGAGTATATCCCAAGTCCACTGAGTTACTGTTGAACTTGTACATGTTCACTAGTTATTAAGAGTTAATTGTTACTAGCCCACGCTCCCCATCTCACCGTCATTTTGAAAATGGATACACCGCAGAGACCACGTACACGCGCTAGGGCGCGTAAGTTAGCAACAATTTTTTATGATGTTGGAGCGTTAAACGCAGCCACGCCCACGACTCCGCATTTGGATTCGGCTGCGTCAGAAGCTTCGACTGCGGCTGCCACTCTCGTGCACCGGTTGCGCAGAGATTCGTTTGACGTTCAAAGTTCCAAAACCGCAGCAACGAAAGTACTGGGCGACAAAGCTGCAAAATTCCGTGGGGACGAGACATCAGCTTCGGACATTTTTTCTCAATTGGTATCCGAGCTGCAGCAGCTCTTCACGTCGCAGTCGACGGCATGGAACCTCGTCATCAAATGAATGCTTGGATCCAATGAATGCTCAAATCCAATGACCACTCGAATCAAATGACTGCTTGAATCAAATGACTGCTCGAATCAAATGACTGCTTGAATCCAATGACTGCTTGAATCAAATGACTGCTTGAATCAAATGATGACTGCTTGAATCCAATGATTGCTTAAACAAATGAATGCTGCTCGAACGAAATGACTGCTTAAATTAAATGATGACTGCTTGAATCCAATGACTTCTTGAATCAAATGATTGCTCGAATCAAATGATGACCGCTCGAATCAAATGATGAGTGCTCGAATCGAATAATGACTTCTTGAGTCCGATGACTGCTTGAATGAAATGATGACTGCTCGAATCAAATGATGACTTCTCGAATCAAATGATGACTTCTCGAATCAAATGATGACTGCTCGATTAAATGATTGCTTGGGTCAAATGACTACTCGAATCAAATCACCGCTTGAATCCAATGACCGCTTGAATCATATGACGGCTTGAATCAAATGATGACCGCTAAATTCAAATGACGACTGCTCCAATCAAATGACTACCCGAATTAAATGATGACTGCTCGAATCAAATAATAACTGCTCGAATCAAATGACTGCTTGAATTAAATGATGACTGTTTGAACCAAATGACGGTTTGAATTAAATGATAACTGCTTGAATCAAATGATGACTCCTTGAATCAAATGATTGCTCGAATCAAATGACTGCTCGAATCAAATGACTGCTTGAATCCGATGACCGCTTGAATCAAATGACCGCTTGAATCAAATGATGACTGCTTGAATCCAATGATGACCGCTCAATTCAAATGATGACTGCTCCAATCAAATGACTATTCGAATTTAATGATGACTGCTCGAATCAAATGATAATTGCTCGAATCAAATGATAACTGCTCGAATCAAATGACTGCTTGAATTAAATGATGACTGCTTGAACCAAATGACGGCTTGAATTAAATGATGACTGCTTGAATCAAATGATGACTGCTTGAATCAAATGATTGCTCGAATCAAATGATAACTGCTCAATCAAATGACTGCTTGAATCCAATGACCGCTTGAATCAAATGACTGCTTGAATCAAATGATGACTGCTTGAATCCAATGATCGCTTAAATAAATAAGTGCTACTCGAACGAAATGACTGCTTAAATCAAATGATGACTACTTGAATCCAATGACTGCTCAAATCAAATGATTGCTAGAATAAAATGATGATCGCTTGAATCAAATGATGACTGCTTGAATCAAGTGACTGCTTGAATCAAATGATGACTGCTTGAATCAAATGATGACTGCTTGGATCCAATGAATGCTCGAATCCGATGACCGCTGGAATCAAATGGCTGCTCGAATTAAATGATGACTGCTCGAATCAAATGACTGCTTGAATTAAATGATGACTGCTTGAACCAAATGACGGCTTGAATTAAATGATGACCGCTCGAATCAAATGATGACTGCTTGAATTAAATGACTGCTCAATTAAATGACTGCTTGGATCAAATGACTGCTCGAATCCGATGACTACTCGAATCAAATGTTTGCTGGGGGATAGTAGTTAGGGTTGCCGCTCGCGTGGGCGGTGTCGCACGTTCGTTCTTTCGATTGTCTAGACGACGTGACGAACGCGACGCATTTTTTACTATGGCTGGTGGGACGACGACGACGCTGGTGCTTGGGAGACTTGGGGTCGACGACTGGTTTTGGTGGTATGGAGTGGTGCGTCGAGGGCGTCAAGGGCACGAGCGCCGTCCACCTCTGCAATCTCGGGAGCAAGCCGGTGGTGAAGCACAGTGTGCTACTGAAATTACTGAGGTGTTGTTATTCTACCTGCAGGTAATTAATTCGTGGCGTTTACCTACTTGTGATTTTTTGTTGGTCTATTTTTTCCGCTTCACCGCTGGCGATTCCCGGCTTCCCTTGACTGACGGCTGGCGTCAACGAGATGAGCTGCGGCGAGGTGACGAAGGGAATGGAGCTCAAAGAGGAAGTAAGTATGCTACGTTTGTCTGGAAATTTCTCGAGTTTGACTGAGGATGCTGTGGAGCCGGCAGTTTTCAAGGAGGTTGACTTGGGAGATGCGAAAGCACGCACGATCGACGACGTTGCTGGACTTTAGGTTCAGGGTTATTATTATGGGCTCTAATAGCCCCTAGCCTGACCTGTCTCTGATCGGAACCGTGACTCCGCTAGTAGCTAGGATGACAGTACAGTAGTACTGTACTGTCAGTCATTATTTCGTATTATCCGGGTTTCCGAGATGCATGATAAAAGCACTCGGCCGGACTGTTTATGGAGCTTAGCCAGTTCGTTTTCACCGAGCGGAACACCTGTTCTCGCAGGTTATGTGCGTCACCACTTTCCCGGTAATTCTGATGGCACAGCGCCTAGCTGTTGCCATGATTGGCTAAGTTTTGACACAGAGATGGGGTGGGCGCCCCCTTAGGCAGTAGTTGACCTTTCCGCGGTATGGCCTCTCCTTGAGGTGGAGATCAGTTTAAGACATTTTTCGGCAGCAGTATCGTCGCTCGCTATGGCTTCTTTTTACGTTTCACCTGGCCGGTGGAGAGGGCATTCCGCGTATTGTGGGTCGCAACCACTTTTAGCCTATCGGCTCATGACCTGTTTGATGTTGTTTTTATCGCTGAGACTTCTGCAGGAATTGGCCGCTGCGTCTACTGATTTGACTACTGCCGCCACACTAGCCCACGCTCCCCATCTCACCGTCATTTTGAAAATGGATACACCGCAGAGACCACGTACACGCGCTAGGGCGCGTAAGTTAGCAACAATTTTTTATGATGTTGGAGCGTTAAACGCAGCCACGCCCACGACTCCGCATTTGGATTCGGCTGCGTCAGAAGCTTCGACTGCGGCTGCCACTCTCGTGCACCGGTTGCGCAGAGATTCGTTTGACGTTCAAAGTTCCAAAACCGCAGCAACGAAAGTACTGGGCGACAAAGCTGCAAAATTCCGTGGGGACGAGACATCAGCTTCGGACATTTTTTCTCAATTGGTATCCGAGCTGCAGCAGCTCTTCACGTTGCAGTCGACGGCATTCGCACCCCTGTTTGACCTGACTGCTGCTGACACCCCTGTTCTGCCTGCTGCCAATGAACTCTTGTACTCTGTGCTGCTGCTGCTGACTGCGCCAGGGTCTCCTGCCCGTAATTGGGTAGAGGCTTCTGGCGCGGATGTTCCTGCTGATGGCAAACGCGCCACCCTGGAGGTGGTGCGTATGCTTGCTGACGCGTCGACTCCGTTCGATGCTTTGACTGAGCTGCTTGAGGTGAGGGTCTCTGACGAGTGTGACCCTGATGCGGGGATTCGCCTCTTCAACAGCTGTCTTCGGGATGCACAGCGTCTGACGACGCTGCCCGAAGACGCTGTTAAGAGACAATTCCTCTCTGCTCTGTCTGGGCCGGCTTACGCCACGCTGGTTGACTCGTTTGCTCGAGCTGACCAGCGTGCGGTTGTTAGTCTGCTCACCCTGCAGGCGCGCGTGCGCGAGCAGTACCGCTGCGGGCGGCTCTCGGGCAAGCACACTGCAGGGCGCCCCATGTCTGTGGCATCTTGCACCACTGACACTGGCCTGGCTTCGGCCATTGAGCGGCTCAGTGCTCAGTGGGTCAAGTTGCAGCGGGATGTGGATTCCCTTAAGAAGGGTGGCTCCAAGCCGCCTCATGGGAAGCACACTCCGCGCAACTTCCACCGACCTGGAGTGCAACCGCTTGCTCACTCCACCTCTCCGGAGGTGGCTTTTGACAAGCGGTCTGGCACCTTTGTCCCAACGTGCAGGCACGAAAAGTGCCGCGCCGTTGGGTCAAAGCATTGGCTCAGTGAGTGTCCTCAGAAGGACACTCACCCATTGTCCATCTCGGCATCCTACTGCCAAGCCGTCGAGTCTTATGACTCCGACGTGCTTGCCCTTCGTTTCCAGCGGTACTATGACGCTGGAGATGAAGGGTCCATGGAGCACTTGTGTGCTCTCGTGGGGCAACCTCAAATCTGTGAGCTGTCTGCGCATGCCTTTGCTCCAGAGCCTACGGCTCTGCAGCAGTTCAAGGATGCTGCTGCCTCTGCTGAGTCTGCACCTGATGAGCATCTTTCCATTGGCCGTGTTGCATTTGCTGCGGTCAGCGGTCCGCTTGCTGGTGGTGTCGCTGGGCCGGCCGCTGACAAGCGGCTGATGCCGCGGGCCTCTGCACCTGTGCGTGATGAGCCGGTTGACTTGCATGAAGTCAACCGTGCCACCTTTGTGCCGCCGTCTGCCTCTCTGGCTCTCGGCCCAATGGCTCCTGCTGACAGTTCTTTCAAAACATTCAACACTGTCCACCCTGACTGGTTTGACATTGACCCTGAGCCTGTTGAAGTCTGTGACTCCGATGATGAGGGGGGGGGCTCCAACTGCCCTCCTGGTGTCTGCCTGACTGAAATTGAGGGGGGTGCACCGCCGACAACTGCAGCGTTTCGGCGGTTCGGAGTCCCCAGAGGCTCCAGGCCATTTGGCATCGGTGAATTTGCACTCACTCTTTTCATGGTGGCTACGTTTCTGTTCAGTGCTACGGCGATGCCGACCCTCGTGGTCGGCGGTGGTGTCAGGGGCCTGGTTGAGCCCGGAGCCACTTACGGCTACGATTCACTACGGTCCCATGAAGCACTACTGGATTCTCTTAACCCGCCTACGGTGCTTACTGTTTCGTCATTGCCGCTGCAGGATGTGCCGCGGGTCTTTTCTCAATCGACCTCGGCTACTTACCAGTCTGATGATTTTGCCATTCCACTCTGGGATCCGCCTGACCCACTTGGGTCTGGTGGTGTCAACATTTATGATGTCTCTTCTCAACTTACTTCGGATGTTTTCCTGCCTTGGGATCCGTCTGCTGAACTCGGCTCTGCCGACCAGCTTTACAGTGGCTAGATTGGTTTACTTCAAATCCTGGAGGTGTGATTAGCCTTAGCCGCAGTGGTGGGTTGTGCCGGGACAAGTCCCCGGGCACCCAGCTAAAAGTATATCCGTTTCCAGTGAAGTGCTGTTTGTTATCTGTTTAGTTAGCTCCGCTTGCCTAGCCCTATTAGCTACGGTCACAGCTCCGGGTGGTGTGCTGGACTTTAGGTTCAGGGTTATTATTATGGGCTCTAATAGCCTGACCTGTCTCTGATCGGAACCGTGACTCCGCTAGTAGCTAGGATGACAGTACAGTAGTACTGTACTGTCAGTCATTATTTCGTATTATCCGGGTTTCCGAGATGCATGATAAAAGCACTCGGCCGGACTGTTTATGGAGCTTAGCCAGTTCGTTTTCACCGAGCGGAACACCTGTTCTCGCAGACGTTCCACGGAGGCGGCAGGCACACAGGAGGTTCATAGTTAGATCATATGACCTGTGCCATGAATTGTGGTTGGTAACACGTTAAAACTACTACTCACTAGTATGAATTGAAGTAAGCTAGGATTATGAAGATCTCTGCTATGTGATGAGTTGGGCTGTGTTGTCCGAATTGCGAAAGAAGAACTAGACAGGGCTTGAATCAAATGACTGCTTGAATCCAATGACTGCTTGAATCAAATGATGACCGCTCAATTCAAATGATGATTGATCCAATCAAATGACTGCTCGAATTTAATGATGACTGCTCGAATCAAATGATAATTGCTCGAATCAAATGATAACTGCTCGAATCAAATGACTGCTTGAATTAAATGATGACTGCTTGAACCAAATGACGGCTTGAATTAAATGATGACCGCTCGAATCAAATGATGACTGCTTGAATTAAATGACAAATGACTGCAATCCAATGACTGCTTGAATCAAATGACTGCTTGAATCAAATGATGACTGCTTGAATCCAATGATCGCTTAAATAAATAAGTGCTACTCGAACGAAATGACTGCTTAAATCAAATGATGACTACTTGAATCCAATGACTGCTCAAATCAAATGATTGCTAGAATAAAATGATGATCGCTTGAATCAAATGATGACTGCTTGAATCCAGTGACTGCTTGAATCAAATGATGACTGCTTGAATCAAATGATGACTGCTTGGATCCAATGAATGCTCGAATCCGATGACCGCTGGAATCAAATGGCTGCTCGAATTAAATGATGACTGCTCGAATCAAATGACTGCTTGAATTAAATGATGACTGCTTGAACCAAATGACGGCTTGAATTAAATGATGACCGCTCGAATCAAATGATGACTGCTTGAATTAAATGACTGCTCAATTAAATGACTGCTTGGATCAAATGACTGCTCGAATCCGATGACTACTCGAATCAAATGTTTGCTGGGGGATAGTAGTTAGGGTTGCCGCTCGCGTGGGCGGTGTCGCACGTTCGTTCTTTCGATTGTCTAGACGACGTGACGAACGCGACGCATTTTTTACTATGGCTGGTGGGACGACGACGACGCTGGTGCTTGGGAGACTTGGGGTCGACGACTGGTTTTGGTGGTATGGAGTGGTGCGTCGAGGGCGTCAAGGGCACGAGCGCCGTCCACCTCTGCAATCTCGGGAGCAAGCCGGTGGTGAAGCACGGTGTGCTACTGAAATTACTGAGGTGTTGTTATTCTACCTGCAGGTAATTAATTCGTGGCGTTTACCTACTTGTGATTTTTTGTTGGTCTATTTTTTCCGCTTCACCGCTGGCGATTCCCGGCTTCCCTTGACTGACGGCTGGCGTCAACGAGATGAGCTGCGGCGAGGTGACGAAGGGAATGGAGCTCAAAGAGGAAGTAAGTATGCTACGTTTGTCTGGAAATTTCTCGAGTTTGACTGAGGATGCTGTGGAGCCGGCAGTTTTCAAGGAGGTTGACTTGGGAGATGCGAAAGCACGCACGATCGACGACGTTGCTGGACTTTAGGTTCAGGGTTATTATTATGGGCTCTAATAGCCCCTAGCCTGACCTGTCTCTGATCGGAACCGTGACTCCGCTAGTAGCTAGGATGACAGTACAGTAGTACTGTACTGTCAGTCATTATTTCGTATTATCCGGGTTTCCGAGATGCATGATAAAAGCACTCGGCCGGACTGTTTATGGAGCTTAGCCAGTTCGTTTTCACCGAGCGGAACACCTGTTCTCGCAGGTTATGTGCGTCACCACTTTCCCGGTAATTCTGATGGCACAACGCCTAGCTGTTGCCATGATTGGCTAAGTTTTGACACAGAGATGGGGTGGGCGCCCCCTTAGAGTTGACCTTTCCGCGGTATGGCCTCTCCTTGAGGTGGAGATCAGTTTAAGACATTTTTCGGCAGCAGTATCGTCGCTCGCTATGGCTTCTTTTTACGTTTCACCTGGCCGGTGGAGAGGGCATTCCGCGTATTGTGGGTCGCAACCACTTTTAGCCTATCGGCTCATGACCTGTTTGATGTTGTTTTTATCGCTGAGACTTCTGCAGGAATTGGCCGCTGCGTCTACTGATTTGACTACTGCCGCCACACTAGCCCACGCTCCCCATCTCACCGTCATTTTGAAAATGGATACACCGCAGAGACCACGTACACGCGCTAGGGCGCGTAAGTTAGCAACAATTTTTTATGATGTTGGAGCGTTAAACGCAGCCACGCCCACGACTCCGCATTTGGATTCGGCTGCGTCAGAAGCTTCGACTGCGGCTGCCACTCTCGTGCACCGGTTGCGCAGAGATTCGTTTGACGTTCAAAGTTCCAAAACCGCAGCAACGAAAGTACTGGGCGACAAAGCTGCAAAATTCCGTGGGGACGAGACATCAGCTTCGGACATTTTTTCTCAATTGGTATCCGAGCTGCAGCAGCTCTTCACGTTGCAGTCGACGGCATTCGCACCCCTGTTTGACCTGACTGCTGCTGACACCCCTGTTCTGCCTGCTGCCAATGAACTCTTGTACTCTGTGCTGCTGCTGCTGACTGCGCCAGGGTCTCCTGCCCGTAATTGGGTAGAGGCTTCTGGCGCGGATGTTCCTGCTGATGGCAAACGCGCCACCCTGGAGGTGGTGCGTATGCTTGCTGACGCGTCGACTCCGTTCGATGCTTTGACTGAGCTGCTTGAGGTGAGGGTCTCTGACGAGTGTGACCCTGATGCGGGGATTCGCCTCTTCAACAGCTGTCTTCGGGATGCACAGCGTCTGACGACGCTGCCCGAAGACGCTGTTAAGAGACAATTCCTCTCTGCTCTGTCTGGGCCGGCTTACGCCACGCTGGTTGACTCGTTTGCTCGAGCTGACCAGCGTGCGGTTGTTAGTCTGCTCACCCTGCAGGCGCGCGTGCGCGAGCAGTACCGCTGCGGGCGGCTCTCGGGCAAGCACACTGCAGGGCGCCCCATGTCTGTGGCATCTTGCACCACTGACACTGGCCTGGCTTCGGCCATTGAGCGGCTCAGTGCTCAGTGGGTCAAGTTGCAGCGGGATGTGGATTCCCTTAAGAAGGGTGGCTCCAAGCCGCCTCATGGGAAGCACACTCCGCGCAACTTCCACCGACCTGGAGTGCAACCGCTTGCTCACTCCACCTCTCCGGAGGTGGCTTTTGACAAGCGGTCTGGCACCTTTGTCCCCACGTGCAGGCACGAAAAGTGCCGCGCCGTTGGGTCAAAGCATTGGCTCAGTGAGTGTCCTCAGAAGGACACTCACCCATTGTCCATCTCGGCATCCTACTGCCAAGCCGTCGAGTCTTATGACTCCGACGTGCTTGCCCTTCGTTTCCAGCGGTACTATGACGCTGGAGATGAAGGGTCCATGGAGCACTTGTGTGCTCTCGTGGGGCAACCTCAAATCTGTGAGCTGTCTGCGCATGCCTTTGCTCCAGAGCCTACGGCTCTGCAGCAGTTCAAGGATGCTGCTGCCTCTGCTGAGTCTGCACCTGATGAGCATCTTTCCATTGGCCGTGTTGCATTTGCTGCGGTCAGCGGTCCGCTTGCTGGTGGTGTCGCTGGGCCGGCCGCTGACAAGCGGCTGATGCCGCGGGCCTCTGCACCTGTGCGTGATGAGCCGGTTGACTTGCATGAAGTCAACCGTGCCACCTTTGTGCCGCCGTCTGCCTCTCTGGCTCTCGGCCCAATGGCTCCTGCTGACAGTTCTTTCAAAACATTCAACACTGTCCACCCTGACTGGTTTGACATTGACCCTGAGCCTGTTGATGTCTGTGATTCCGATGACGATGGGGAGGGCTCCAACTACCCTCCTGGTGTCTGCCTGACTGAAATTGAGGGGGGTGCACCGCCGGCGGCTGCAGCATTTCGGCGGTTCGGAGTCCCCAGAGGCTCCAGGCCATTTGGCATCGGTGAATTTGCACTCACTCTTTTCATGGTGGCTACGTTTCTGTTCAGTGCTACGGCGATGCCGACCCTCGTGGTCGGCGGTGGTGTCAGGGGCCTGGTTGAGCCCGGAGCCACTTACGGCTACGATTCACTACGGTCCCATGAAGCACTACTGGATTCTCTTAACCCGCCTACGGTGCTTACTGTTTCGTCATTGCCGCTGCAGGATGTGCCGCGGGTCTTTTCTCAATCGACCTCGGCTACTTACCAGTCTGATGATTTTGCCATTCCACTCTGGGATCCGCCTGACCCACTTGGGTCTGGTGGTGTCAACATTTATGATGTCTCTTCTCAACTTACTTCGGATGTTTTCCTGCCTTGGGATCCGTCTGCTGAACTCGGCTCTGCCGACCAGCTTTACAGTGGCTAGATTGGTTTACTTCAAATCCTGGAGGTGTGATTAGCCTTAGCCGCAGTGGTGGGTTGTGCCGGGACAAGTCCCCGGGCACCCAGCTAAAAGTATATCCGTTTCCAGTGAAGTGCTGTTTGTTATCTGTTTAGTTAGCTCCGCTTGCCTAGCCCTATTAGCTACGGTCACAGCTCCGGGTGGTGTGCTGGACTTTAGGTTCAGGGTTATTATTATGGGCTCTAATAGCCTGACCTGTCTCTGATCGGAACCGTGACTCCGCTAGTAGCTAGGATGACAGTACAGTAGTACTGTACTGTCAGTCATTATTTCGTATTATCCGGGTTTCCGAGATGCATGATAAAAGCACTCGGCCGGACTGTTTATGGAGCTTAGCCAGTTCGTTTTCACCGAGCGGAACACCTGTTCTCGCAGACGTTCCACGGAGGCGGCAGGCACACAGGAGGTTCATAGTTAGATCATATGACCTGTGCCATGAATTGTGGTTGGTAACACGTTAAAACTACTACTCACTAGTATGAATTGAAGTAAGCTAGGATTATGAAGATCTCTGCTATGTGATGAGTTGGGCTGTGTTGTCCGAATTGCGAAAGAAGAACTAGACAGGGCTTGAATCAAATGACTGCTTGAATCCAATGACTGCTTGAATCAAATGATGACCGCTCAATTCAAATGATGATTGATCCAATCAAATGACTGCTCGAATTAAATGACTGCTCGAATTAAATGATGACTGCTTGAATCAAATGATGACTGCTTGAATCAAATGAATCAAATCATGACTTGCTTGAATTAAATGATGACTGCTTGAATCAAATGATGACTGCTTGAATCAAATGATTGCTCGAATCAAATGACGCTGAATCAAATGACTGCTTGAATCAAATGACTGCTTTAATCAAATGACCGCTTGAATCAAATGATTACCGCTTGAATCCAATGATTGCTTAAATAAATGAGTGCCGCTCAAACGAAATGACCGCTTAAATCAAAAGATGACTGCTTGAATCCAATGATTGCTCGAATCAAATGATTGCTTGAATAAAATGATGATTGCTCGAATCAAATGATGACTGCTTGAATCCGGTGACTGCTTGAATTAAATGACGACTGCTCGAATCAAATGATGTCTGCTCGAATAAAATGATGACTGCTTGAATCAAATGAATGCTTGGATCCAATGAATGCTCAAATCCAATGACCACTCGAATCAAATGACTGCTTGAATCAAATGACTGCTCGAATCAAATGACTGCTTGAATCCAATGACTGCTTGAATCAAATGACTGCTTGAATCAAATGATGACTGCTTGAATCCAATGATTGCTTAAACAAATGAATGCTGCTCGAACGAAATGACTGCTTAAATTAAATGATGACTGCTTGAATCCAATGACTTCTTGAATCAAATGATTGCTCGAATCAAATGATGACCGCTCGAATCAAATGATGAGTGCTCGAATCGAATAATGACTTCTTGAGTCCGATGACTGCTTGAATGAAATGATGACTGCTCGAATCAAATGATGACTTCTCGAATCAAATGATGACTTCTCGAATCAAATGATGACTGCTCGATTAAATGATTGCTTGGGTCAAATGACTACTCGAATCAAATCACCGCTTGAATCCAATGACCGCTTGAATCATATGACGGCTTGAATCAAATGATGACCGCTAAATTCAAATGACGACTGCTCCAATCAAATGACTACCCGAATTAAATGATGACTGCTCGAATCAAATAATAACTGCTCGAATCAAATGACTGCTTGAATTAAATGATGACTGTTTGAACCAAATGACGGTTTGAATTAAATGATAACTGCTTGAATCAAATGATGACTCCTTGAATCAAATGATTGCTCGAATCAAATGACTGCTCGAATCAAATGACTGCTTGAATCCGATGACCGCTTGAATCAAATGACCGCTTGAATCAAATGATGACTGCTTGAATCCAATGATGACCGCTCAATTCAAATGATGACTGCTCCAATCAAATGACTATTCGAATTTAATGATGACTGCTCCAATCAAATGATAATTGCTCGAATCAAATAATAACTGCTCGAATCAAATGACTGCTTGAATTAAATGATGACTGTTTGAACCAAATGACGGCTTGAATTAAATGATAACTGCTTGAATCAAATGATGACTCCTTGAATCAAATGATTGCTCGAATCAAATGACTGCTCGAATCAAATGACTGCTTGAATCCGATGACCGCTTGAATCAAATGACCGCTTGAATCAAATGATGACTGCTTGAATCCAATGATGACCGCTCAATTCAAATGATGACTGCTCCAATCAAATGACTATTCGAATTTAATGATGACTGCTCGAATCAAATGATAATTGCTCTAATCAAATGATAACTGCTCGAATCAAATGACTGCTTGAATTAAATGATGACTGCTTGAACCAAATGACGGCTTGAATTAAATGATGACCGCTCGAATCAAATGATGACTGCTTGAATTAAATGACTGCTCAATTAAATGACTGCTTGGATCAAATGACTGCTCGAATCCGATGACTACTCGAATCAAATGTTTGCTGGGGGATAGTAGTTAGGGTTGCCGCTCGCGTGGGCGGTGTCGCACGTTCGTTCTTTCGATTGTCTAGACGACGTGACGAACGCGACGCATTTTTTACTATGGCTGGTGGGACGACGACGACGCTGGTGCTTGGGAGACTTGGGGTCGACGACTGGTTTTGGTGGTATGGAGTGGTGCGTCGAGGGCGTCAAGGGCACGAGCGCCGTCCACCTCTGCAATCTCGGGAGCAAGCCGGTGGTGAAGCACGGTGTGCTACTGAAATTACTGAGGTGTTGTTATTCTACCTGCAGGTAATTAATTCGTGGCGTTTACCTACTTGTGATTTTTTGTTGGTCTATTTTTTCCGCTTCACCGCTGGCGATTCCCGGCTTCCCTTGACTGACGGCTGGCGTCAACGAGATGAGCTGCGGCGAGGTGACGAAGGGAATGGAGCTCAAAGAGGAAGTAAGTATGCTACGTTTGTCTGGAAATTTCTCGAGTTTGACTGAGGATGCTGTGGAGCCGGCAGTTTTCAAGGAGGTTGACTTGGGAGATGCGAAAGCACGCACGATCGACGACGTTGCTGGACTTTAGGTTCAGGGTTATTATTATGGGCTCTAATAGCCCCTAGCCTGACCTGTCTCTGATCGGAACCGTGACTCCGCTAGTAGCTAGGATGACAGTACAGTAGTACTGTACTGTCAGTCATTATTTCGTATTATCCGGGTTTCCGAGATGCATGATAAAA